>SZWC01023863.1:8364-35556 GCA_023375785.1 Penium margaritaceum
ACACCACTCCTGCCTTCGCGGCAGACTGCGTCAACAGCGGTGGTCATGACCATGGCATTGAGTTGCCATTGCCATCACCATCGCAGGTCATGAGTGGTCCCACGTCTGGCAAAAACACCAGCGCCCACCCCCCTCTCCCCCCCGCTGCGCTCGCATGCACATGTGGGAATGGTCGTGGCACATACGTCTTCATGCAGCTTGACCATGCTGTTCGCCGCATCCACTTTCTGCTCAAGTGCCTTGACGTATTCATCGGCTCTGCACAGCCCCACACACACACACACACACACACACACACACAGGGAGTAGCATATGCACGTGCGCATATCCAGGTGAATGAACACACACTTCAAGAACACATCCACCAGAGCATGTACACATGAGTATGTGGACGTTCAAAAACACGTGCACGACCACACACGCGCATGCGCAGGAACATCACATGCCTACCTCACATGCACATGAACACAAACATGAACATGAACATGCACACGCACACGCACACGCACACTTCTCTGCATGCACATCAGTGGGCAGTAAGAGAGGACATTCAGGCACGACCAGCTTCTCAAGAATCAAAAGGCGACAGATGCTCGCCACAGTGTCCGTAGGTCACCATTCGAACGGGAGCAGCGGCCGCACTGTACAAAGGGAGTTGGCACGGTTCGGCAGAGCCATCCAACGCCACTTCCTCCAACTATTCGGCCAAAAAATCAACCAACGCATATAGGAGTCGCCTGAGGAACCAGACAAAAAAGGCGAGTAACGGCAATGGTTGATCGACCACAAGTTTCCAGAAGTCGAGTGAGACCAGCGACAGCTCGGTCACTGTACGTCTGTGGTCCTCATCACTTCCATGACAGCCAGAGGATGCCGACGCGCTCGCACTTCTCTCATTTTTGCACACTCACGCGGATTTGACGGCGTGTAGCTGTTCGCCCATCACGTTCACGGCGTTCTGCGCGTCGTCCAGCTTGCCTTTAAACGCAGCCATCTCCTCATCCTTGCGCCGAAGCTCACGTCGCAGCCTCTCCACCTCCGCCTGCATTGCGCTCCCCTGCTTGCCTTGCTGTGCTGTTATGCGCTCGGAATTCGGTTGGCTTGGTTTGGCTTGGCTCGGCTTCGCTTCGCTTGTCAGGATGATTATTGCGTGAATGCTCACTCAACAAGTGTCACACGACCAAACTGGCGCGAACTTTGTGCAACGGCACACCTCCTCAGCCCCCAAAAACAAGCACACGCTGAAGGACTTGGAAGCTTCCGAGTTCGCGGAAGAGAACACGAGAGAGAGTAGAAAAGATACCTGCGAGTGAACTACGACAAGCAGGAGCAGCAGAAGCAGCCAGTGGAACAAGTTGGCTCCAGGGCAAGGCGTGCAGCACACGCTAAAGACCGGACCTTGCCGTCCCCGGAATCACTGCTGCTGCAAGGTGCTGACACGAGCTTGCTTCGCACCCGGGATTCTTCAACGGACGACCTCCCCTACCCAAGTTTTCCAAGACAAATCTACCCATAGAACGAGACATTCATATGTGCTAACAGTTCAACGGGCAGTTTTGAGAAGGATTTTCCATACATTAAATGTAATATGAGAGAATATTTCAATTCCTCGATTTTTTTCCGCGAAATTCACAAATCCCTTGTCAAGAGATTTGTGATTGTTAACCTTACGATTGGAACATGTATGGGGTGTTTCACACCTTGGATTGTTCACATGGATGAGGTGCATAACAGAACAATGTTTGGTTAGATGGGTAAATTTTATAGTTAGTATTTAACGGTAATTTTACTTCAATGAGCAGTGTCGGACATGTCGAGAATGTCTAATCTATAGCAAGAGGCATAATGAAGCAAGTGTTGAGTCCTAGGTCCTCAAATCAAGCAACGCGTGCGACACCAAACCATCACTGTTCGCTTCAAGCAAATCCGTAGAGAATTTGGGGGGGTTCGAAAACATTGATTTGTGGCATAATTGAAACGGGCCAGAACCTCCAGATCCTGCTTTGTAGTCATCGTTAGAGTTCGCAGAATAGCGTTCTCAATCCGCGCCAGGGGCTTTCAACTCTCGCATGACTGAGGAGTACTTTTCATCAACGACCCAGAGCAGAGAGACTCAATGTTTTGAGTCTCAAGAGGCCCATTTCCGTTTTTAACCTTATCCCTGGTTTTGGGACCCAAACCGGGGGATTTTACCTTGAAAACATGTGTTCACACGAGTTATTCCATTATTTTATGTTGAATTTTGTCGCAAAAAAACTTTGATTTACGTTTTTTAAGTTTTGGCGTGAAATCGTCGCGTGCGAGGGGCGTTGGCGATTTCGCACTAGGATTCTCTCGCATCTTTCGTCTCTTGTCCTTCGTCCCCCTCCCTCGTCCTCGCTCGCTCGCTTGCAAAGGGGGCTAGCGAAGGCGAGGGCACGAGGCCACGATGCCTCCACCTTAAGCCCTCGTGGCCACTCAATCGCCAATCGGGCTAAGGCAGCGATCAGCAGCTTGCGCCTGGCCGACTGGTGGCCGACGGGTCACTTGACCGGCCACCGGCCGTCCAGCCGGCCGGTAGCCAGCTGGCCGGCGGCCAGCAAAGCTCTGGCCGTCGGCCAGCCCTCGCTGACGCGAGGGGTTGTATGCAACCACCCCTTGCTTCAACGAGGAGGGAGGGTCGAACCGGCCCTCCCGCTAAATTCCTCCCCACTTTTTATGAAATGTCTCGCTTCATGAACAACAAGCCGGATTGTCAGATAGTGATTCATTAACATTGTGAACGAAAATCAATAATTTCATTCACCAGCTAAACATGAACACGTGCTTGGTACTTGGACCTAAGTTGTAGCTTGTCGTTCAACATGGCTAGCAGCCTCCCCCCTTTAGGCTGGAGCGTCCGTGTGACAACCATGTTGGATGTCCCCCACCTCGTATGGTTGCAATCCATGAATACACTGCGGGAATGTTGTTCACTTTTTCCGCGTTTAGGTGGTGCCCCTTGACACGCGTCGATCTGTGCAAGCTGCCAGCTCGTTCCAATACTCGTAGACCACCCGTGTGGGCAACCGAGATTCAGGCTCCCATGAGCTACATTCAAGTCCACAACCGTCCGAATGAATCAGGTATTCCCTAACAACCCGCGACCGGGATGTACACTCTCGGTGCTGGAGTAGATGAAGAACCTCGTACTGCCCGTTGGCAACAAGGACTGCTTGTGATGGCTGAACGGTTCCCTCTACTGTATATGGAGCCGACAACCTCAAATAAAACACGTCATGTGTTTTCATACTCGGTGGAAGCAGCAATCAATATGTCACCTGCACGATGCTTGCAACAATGGGAAACGAACGAATCCACTTTGGTAGAAGTTTTTGCGCCCTTGGCATTTTCAGTCGAAGATTCTCATTGCTAAGCATTACTTTGTCACCGATGTCAAAGGAGACCTCACAACGGCTTTTATCGGCATCTGTTATTCTTCGTTGCCGCACATCTTGAAGGTGACCCTTCGCCTCCTATAACGTGGAGTCGATGTGCTTGACAAAGGCTTGAGCAGAAGGAACATGTCCTCTTGTACTCCCACTCTTCACTACTGAAGAGGACACCACTGGATGATGACCACTGTTCAACACAAACGATGTGCATTGTGTAGACGCGTTTGGCTATTCACTGCAAACTCTTCCAGTGCTACGAATTCATCCTAGTCATTCATGGCAGGGTCCACATACATGCGATGCATCTGTTCCAGAGTGCGGTTCATGCGCTCTGTTTGTCCATCAGTATGAGGGTGAAACGCGGTCAACACTTGCGACTCACTGCCAAACTACTCATGCATCTTTTGCCATAAATTACTGGCAAATTCTCTGTCTTGATCGGAGATAATCCGCAATGGCAAGTCGTGGTACTTTACGACACCCTCAAAGAAGAGACAAGCAGTCTCCTTTGCATTCACATCAGTGGTTGTAGGAATGAAGTGTGTCATCTTTGTCAGAAGATCCACAACTGCAAGTATTGCATCTTTGCCACGGACTAGCTGGGAAGACCAGTAATGAAGTCCATACTGACGCACTCCTATGGAGTCCCAGGAATGGGAAGCTGTTGGAGGAGCCCAACAGACTTCTTGTTACTAGCCTTATTCCGAGGACATGGATCGCATGTCATGCAATACTTACGGACATTCACACTCCATCCTAGCCGCCAATAGTGGTCGGAGAGTATCTATCAGGTCTTTCAATATCCCAAGTGACCTGCAATTGGCTAATCGTGGAACTGGGATATAATCTTCGCTCGGAGGTCTCCCGTATTTAGCACAACTTCTTGTTCTTTGTGGCAGAAGATTCCTACGGCCTCCACCAATCCGTACTTGTCCAGATTTTGAGAGTCTTGAAACCAAGAATCCGCACAACATCCCATCCGGATCCTCTCTACAAAACTATTGTAGTGGATCATCTCTCAAGGTGATTGCAACACAGGTGCAAGAGGATGTGGTGTTTGCACTGTGACTATTGCAATGGCCATAAAACATCCACCAACCTCAGTGGTTACTTTAATTACCACAGGCTGTCAGCTTTGTGGATCGGCCACGTTGATGCGTCCTGGCCAAAGTTCCCATGTGAACGAGAATAAGCTCAGGTGTTCACTTCAACGCACTTGTCGTCTTGACAGTTTCGGTTACGCTTGGAAAAGCACCAACGGGTAACGGTCGGTTACGACCGTCACACCCCCTTTAGCACCCTTGAGGTAGCAACGCCACATGTTGAATGCGTGTACCACCACAAGGAGCTCTTGATACCCAGTCGTGTACCGCGTTTCCGCTGGGATAAACTTCCGGCTCACATATACAACTGGGTGGTCGTTCTGCATGAGGACAACTTCGATTCGTACTACTGATGCATCACATTGAACCTGCCACGGTTGCGATGGCGACGCCTTCCGGCTCGTTCTCGTAGGAACTCCCACGTGGCTGCTTTTGGCGCATTTGCTGTACTCGGCAGCCTTGTTGCTGTCGGCAGTTTCATGCGATCCGGCGAGCGCCTTGCCCTTCTCAAGCAATCCACTCGGGCTCGTTGCATGACAATAGCAATGATCGCGATCCTCGTTGCCTTTGCCATCGTCGGCTTCATGCACTTCGTCTGGGTCCCCGCCCGGGTGATCCTCCTCCAACGTATCGTCCGTCGTAGGTTGGTCGCCCACGTACGCATCAACATGCTTGTCGAGGACTTTTCTGGCCTCCTCATGCTTCTTGGTGTCGCCAAGGTTGGCGCAGGTTGCCTTTGGCAGTACGGTTGCCTTTGGTTTGGCAACCGTGCTTGTGGTGGGGGCTGGCAACATTTGGAGTCCGCCGAGGACGTGTGGTAAGGCCGTCACCACCTTACCCTTGTTGATCTTGGATGGTTCGACACTTGCCATCTCATCACACGAGCAACTACTACTATAAATTTGATTTACACTTTCCTAGGTCGCCACGGTCGGCACGACCACGTGGTAAAAAATGCTATTTTTCTAGGCCGTCACAGTTTGGCACAAGAACGCGAATTTTGAAACTAGTCTTCCTAAGCCATGATACACGACACTTGATAGTGACAAGAATCTAGGAAAAAAGAAAGTTACAATACAAGGCAATGACCAGAAAAGTGAGTGCCGCTCACTAAACAAGGGCAAAGAGTGGACGAGGAATTCTTACAATTCCTAGCAACTCCTTCACTCCCTCTTCCCGCTTCTTTTCTTCCTTGGCCTCCTCTTGGGTCTTCTTTGCACGTCTTGCATCACTTGGCGACGTCTTCCTTGAGCCAGGGGTGTTGTGGAGTCGCCAAAAAGCTTTAAGGTGTTGTCCTCATCTTTTTAGGGTGTTCTCAGGCCGTGAGAGCTCCTGGCCTTTACAAGAAACGCTGTCCCAGTTTTTGGATGAACGAGGGGGGAAGAACCCTTGAAAATGGAGGCAAATTGGTGATTTTGGGGGTGGGCACTCCCCACCCCGTCCAAGAAAAATCCACCCAGCTCCCTGGAGTGAAGAAGAAGCTAAAATCAGTTGGGAGTTTGAAGTAGGGCTCTTAAAGAACTTTCTAACGCACTTTTCGGTGGTTGGAACCGATTAGTATGGATGACGTAGTCCCTTCTGGCATTTTTGTTGCTGCTTGTAGCTACTCGCGGCATTTCACGGACGACGTAGCCACCGTTTCCATCAAACCCTTGGTTACGGGGGTTGTTTGGCTTTAAGAACCACTGTAACAAGCCGGAACCTCCAGAAACTACTCTGAAGTCATCGTCAGAGCTCGCAGAATGCTGTTCTCAGTTTAAGTGAGGGATTTTTCCGCCTTGCAGGACTAAGGAGCAATTGTCACCAATGACCCAAAGCAAGGAGACTCGAATACTGCGAGTCTCCGGAGGCCCATTTCTGTTTTTAACCTTACCCCTGGTTTAGGGACCCAAACCACGGGTTTTTACCTCAAACTCATGTGTTCGCATGAGTTACCATGTTTTTTCTGTGGAAGTTTGTCGCAATCAAACTTCGATGCACGTTTTTGACGTTCAAGCACAAAATCAGCGTGTGCGAGGCACATTGGTGATTTCGCGCCAGGATTCTCTCTCATCTCTCATCTCTCGTCCTCACTCGCTTGCTCTCGAGGAGGACACGTGAGGGCGAGGGCACGAGGCCTCGCCCTTGAGGGCCTCGTAGCCCCTCAGCCGCCGATCGGGCTGAGGTCGCGATCAACGACTGGCTGACTGGTGGCTGGCCAGTCACTTGGCCGGCCGGCAACCAGCTGACCGGCGGCCAGCGAAGTGCTGGCCGTCCGCCAGCCCTCGCTGACGCGAGGGGTGGTGCACAACCGCTGTAGCATATGAGCCATTTTAGGATTAAAAATGGCATTGAATTATACTTCTCCGGTTTTGGGGGCTCGAGATCGGTGTCTCAAGAAGTCAAAGCCGGGAAAAACATAATGGGCTAGAGTCTAGTTCGACTCTAGCCTGGAAAATATCCTTTGGCCGGATTCTAGGTAAAAGGAGTCCCGCGATGGAAAATCCATCGCGTCACTCCTCCTCCACTCTTAGAACGACGCTATTGTCCTGTTCTAGCATGGCAATGCGACGTGGAACGATTAGGCTTAGGATTATTGTTTGACGTCCATGCCATACACTGACTCTGTCCATTCGTGGCGCGGTACGTCTCAGCCAAAATGTCTAAGGGGTCCATTTGCTAGCTCTCCTTGGACTACACTTTCTGAGGGCCTACGTTTTGGGTTCAACAGTTAGTCGCAAAACGGCTAGTGCCGTAACATTGGCATCAGAGCCAGACTTCCGCAAATTTTCTGATTCTTAAAGTCCATCCGGTCGTTCCTTCCTCATTGAAACTGTCGCAACTCGTCGATCGGACAGTTACAACGAGAGAATCAAGAAAACACCCGTCGATGGAGTCTTTGGACTGGGTATGGGCCGACAGCCCGCCCGTGAACGCTGCCCAACCGGTGGCAACGAGCTGGCTCGCTTGTTCGCTTGCTCGCTGACGCACTTGGCGAGCTAGGGGAAAAAGAAAAAAAAAAAACAACCGCTTCACTCTGCTGGTAGCAAACGGCGCCCGAGCCGACTTGCTCACTTCTTAGGGAGTAGCCCGATGGGCTCGCTGATCGACCCAACAGGCCCATCAGCGAGTGGCGACAGGTGAGGGCCGTCCTGGAGGGCGTAAGAGATGGGGAGGGGGTGATCCCCCCTCTCCCGCTCAACTCAGGCGCCGACAGAATTAGAAGGGGAGAGAGGGAGCGGCACTCCCTTCTCCCCCATCCTCTCAGGCGCCGACGGCGCTAGGAAGGGAGAGAGGGAGTGGCACTTCCTTCTCCCCCGTCCTCTCAGGCGCCGATGGTGCTAGGAAGGGAGAGAGGTAGAGGCACTCCCCTCTCCCCCTCCTCTCAAGCGCCAACGGTGCTAGGAAGGGAGAGAGGTAGCAGCACTCCCCTGTCCCCCTCCTCACAGGTGTCGACGACGATAGGAAGGGAGAGAGGGAGCGGCAATCCCCTCTCCCCCTCCTCTCAGGCGCCGACGGCGCTAGGAAGGGAGAGAGGGAACGGCACTCCCCTCTTCCCCTCTCAGTCGTCGACGGCATTAGAAAGGGAGAGAGGGAGCGGCAGTCCCCTCTCCCCCTCCTCTCAGGTGCCGACGGCGCTAGGAAGGGAGAGAGGGAACGGCACTACCCTTTTCCCCTCCTCTCAGTCGCCGACGGCGCTAGAAGGGGAGAAAGGGAGCGGCACTCCCCTCTCCCCCTCCTCTCAGTCGCCGACGGCACCAGAAAGGGAGAAAGGGAGCAAAACTCCCCTTCCTCCCTCTTCGCAGGCACAGAAAACACCAGAAAAGGAAGGAGGAAGCAAAGCTTCCTCCTTGCTCTCCTCTCAGGCACCAACGGCAGCGGAGCATAGAGGGAGCTTCCCTGCCCCTCCCTCGCCGCCCCCGGATTTGCGATGTAAAATGTCTGCGACCGGCACAGCCAGTTGAGGCGGCAAATTTGAAGCCGGAAGTCTCAGCTTCGACCATCATTAACCTCCCTCTTTTCTCCAGTCCTTGAAGGACTTTCCCATGGCAAAGGAGACAGCTTCTCCATTTAAACCCGGTTTTGACCGCAAGTAGCGGCAGGGAGTTCAGTTCAAGCTTTACAATATTTTGAGAAGTTCTCAGTTGTTGTTCTCAAATGTTTTCCTGTCCATGGAAAAGTAGAAAACCGACAGTTTTCCCGACATACCACCGGGATACGCTTTTAGTATTCCAACCATCAAGCGAAAAAGAAAAGGCACTTGACGTGTCAGAATTTTCATAGATCCTCAAGTTGAGAAATTCTATTTTAACCGTTTTAAAAAATGATTGAAACGGCGAAATTTTTTGTGGTCAAACCTGGGTTTTTGGTCAAGTTGACAATGGGTTGACGCAAAAAAAAAAAGCTCTGGTTGAGCTCTTCCAAAAATCAGCACTTCTAATATTCTTTTTTCTTCCGTTCCGAAGCACAAACAGGAGAAAAACCAACAGTTTTCTGTCATGGACGGAACTCACTCGGAAAATTTTTAACACGAGAAATTGAGCACCGACTGTGCCTAACTTTTCATGGATGAACCTCAAAGTGTGGGGTCGTTTGTGAGAAAACCCGGAAGGGTGACTGTCAAAAGCCACGACATGGCTCAGTGCGGGTTGTTCATGCACTAAACAATATTGTTTATGAAAAAACGACCACTGTGGTATACACCGTGTCAGACAATGACAACGGTGATGTGAATCGAGACGGATTCTTGATTGAAACAAGTAATGGCACCTGACGTGCTGCAACCCCTCAGCAATTCATCTACTTACAATAACAATGGGAAATGTGCGAGCTGCACAAAACAAGTGCCAATTGCACGTTTATAAGGGCATCGGTCACGTCATCAACGTAAGTGCCGATTGCACAACGAGCAACAGCACAAGTGCTGGTTGCGGGAGTTTTCTCTGTGTCAAACACACCGGTAAAAAGTGCCGGTTGCACTTTACTCATGGATGCCGAAAGCATCTGTGATGCTAGTGCCGAACACACTGCTCATGGTCTGCAGAGGTATGACAAAAAAAAGGCCAATTGCAAATCCACACGTGTGCCGATTGCACCAAGGATGCTGGGTATCTCATTTTTTAATGGATTCGACGAAACAAGAATGTGAGTGTCGATCGCACTTAACACACACACACGCGATGGTGAAAATCCATGCGTGGTGGTCGATTGACAAGTGCTGGTTGCACCTGGAATATGACCAACATGGAAAATGTAGTCGTAGCATTCACGAAAGTGCCGAACATACGATTACTATCATGTTGAATGCATGGCTGATGAGTGCGTCAGTTTTATAGTTGACACAAGCACCAAATGCATCGTTGTCATAAACGCCGATTGCACGAATGACAAAAGCTCTAATTTGCACTCTTGTCATGGGTGCCGAATGCACCACTCATGCTAGTGCCGAACGCACTCTGGCCGTGAGTTACAATTGGGTTAGCTATGCTAGTAATGACGGTACAACACATGTTGTAAGATCCCGATTGCACCGATAACATGGGTGCCAATTGCACCCCGTTGTATCAACTAGCAAGAACTAGCCAACCGTTGCCTCATCATGTTGGCTTGCGATAGACCACCAAACAAAAGCATACGATCTATGCACAAAGTGGTTCTACGGGCAAGTGCATCAAGCGCGTTTTCTTTTCAAGCGCCGAAATTAGGTCATCCGACGTTTACAGGGCATTTCAACAAAGTCGAGGATGATCATACTGTCAAATCATTCAAATGGAGAACCGACAGGCATGGCTAGAAACAATCACAGAGAGTTGTGGTGATCAGATGTGTGCCAAAACGGCACAACAAAAACACAGCGATCTCGGTCGCCACCAATAGTGACAATCATTGGAAGTTAAAAACTTTGTCCTGCCGATAGCAGTATGGGAAGGTACTTCTGAAGAAGTACGGACTAAGTTTTGACGGATAAATCATGTGTGACAAGGACGATTTCCTCAAAATTGGACCATGCTAAAGGTGGACGAACTCTTCCCTGCCCATAGATGGAACGTGCTACAAAAGCCCAGTCGGTTGAGCACCAATTCTAAAATATGCATGGCTTGCATAATCACAAGGGGTCAGCGCGCATGACCAAGTACCAGAGACAACCCACTTCTTAATGGATCTTGGTATGCGATTCATGCCATTGAACTTCAACCATGTGAAGTTGGGTACACGGCATGCGTGGAATACGTGTACGACATGCAAAAAAACCTTATCCACTAAGTGTAAGTGCGTCAATCACGACACCCAATTATGGATAAGTTGGACAGACGAATGATCTCGACAGTTTTGTGCCATTCGAACAAATTGACGACATCAACTGACATTTTGGATAAAAATGGCAACACCATTGCACCAAACAAGTGGTTTGGTGGGTTTAGGATGTGTGCTACAACATGCGCATGTCCCATTACGCTACAACGTTCAAAGGCAGATGCAATTATTTCATGACTTATCTCGTGTCATGAATATATATGTTAAGCAATCCTCAAGGATTTACATGCTACTACCTGTACACAGTGTGTAATGGATGCATCTGTACCTTTGGAAGGTTCTGTGCATCATTAGTCATGGCCGATGCAAAACATCGGTCCGTGATTAAACGTGTCAGGGATGATACGCTTGAATAACTTCTAAATGGCGAAGCCATTGGCACCCTCTCACTAAGTGAGTGATGGATAAAAATTGGTGTACCCGACCGGCATCGTCGATAAAAAGGTACATGAGTGTACCAACAACCCCATTCAAAAGACAAGGATACTAGGGAGCGGGAGGTTGTAAATGCGCCAGAGAGGGGCGGAGACTCTTCAACGGGTCCTCAACGAGTTGAGACACCATAGTGTGGTGGTCAAAGATCGCAAGAGTCAATTCTCGTGTATGACGACATTGAGTGAATATCAACTATGAACCAATTTGAAGGCGACGCCTTAAGTCTATCATCACTCAATGAGTGGAAAGAAAACGAGCGACACTCCTTTTCTAGTAATGGAGTTCCAGAGAACTATGACGATCTCATGTTTTTCTACAACCCAACTACGACATAGTTGGAATCACAAAAAGGTCTAGGTTTTGTGTCCAAAACTTGTGACCATGGACACGACTTATAAGCCAATAGCTTTATGCTAATAGTGTGTTAACATCCACATCTTGGTGGTCGGACCGACCACATAACGAGTCATAATCAACATTGAAACAAGATAACGACCAGTGTGTCGTAACTAAATGTTGATATGAGGACTCTTCAAGATGGACCTTGAGAAACGATATTTCTCATCTAATTCTTTTGACGTTTGGAGAGACGTCTCAAAGTTGAGGGAATCGTGACACGGTACACTAGTCGTGTACGTCACGCTCTTCAAACATCATGTGAATAGATTCCGACTATACCAAAGACATGAAGTAGCATCGGCTATCCAATTTGTTTTTTTTTAACAAAACCATTCTCCGAGAGAGATCATGGTGACTACGATGTAGTCGATGCATGCTCACTCACCCAAAAGGTCATGGTGAAGCGACTTAAGTCCCTTGGTTTTGGGGATGGTTTCATTGATGTACATCGCCGAATACAAGTACAATATGTTTTTGGATGTTGCTGTCGTGATATCCAGGATTGTGGTGGTTTGTCTGATGTCTTCGATGAGGGCGATACCCTCTACAAGTGCCTCCGATAAGGTATATGAAAAATTCTCTATTGAGTGAAAGTACCGATTATCCACAATAGAAGACATTGAAGCAACATGGATTGTTGCAACTTAGTAAACACAATCCAATGACGGGTTCTCGAATGGAAATCTTGGACGCGATTACATAATCGTGGGAGTATCTAGGAACTAGTTGTTCCAGGATCACTGGATGTGATTCGGAAGTGTTCGATCACAGTCACATAAAAAAGGCACCCAAAAGGTGTTAGTCCAACTTGTACCGTACTCATTGTGATCATGGCACACCCGTTTGGTGAGTCTTATGCGCTGAACACTTCGTTCATCGATAGAATCCATGGTCCTTGAGATCGTTTATCTCAGCTAACCTAGTTCAAAAGCAGTGTGCTTTTAAGAGGAACGTGAGCGGCAGCCTACGGTACCCATTTCAGATTGAAATGAGGGGATGATGGTTGGAACCAAGATCATCTAGGTCAGAGCATTGTCGCGTCCAATGACGGACATCGACGATAATTGCGCGTGCCAAACGACCAATGCCGCCTCCTTCAATGATGAGAACATTCTTTGAAAGGAAAAAACAAGTGTGCTCAACAACCACATGTTAGGACATTGGTGCCTCCCAACCCTAAGATAAAGCTAGCATGCGAGTTGCATGGGCTTAGTGGATCTTGGTTGAGTTCAGCCAACCAACCCACAGGTGTTGAAAGAGGTCTAGTAGACCCACATGTGGTCATGAACACGTGGTTACCAACCGAGAGGACTGATGTCTGGATCTTGGATTGCACGTATTAACAATGTTGCGAGGAGGTACTACCTTGGAAACAACCCCTTGGAAGAGATCATGTCCGGACATGGAAGTGTTGTGTGGACCTTGACAGTTTTTGCGGGGACGCCCGGTTAATTGGTCGCAGGGACGCTCCTTACAAAGGGGGAGGAGGCGTCACCACAACAGCTTGCTAAACACGTACCACACAGAATGTGGGAAAATTCATCCTATGTACCCTCTTCCAAACTGGCAAGACATTGTTGACAATGTACGTCCCAAGAGACATCGACCATGCCATTGATACACATGTGTGATGAGTCTTTGGTGAAGACTCACCAACACTTGTGAAGAACGTACAAAGATTGTACGTGTCGCACCTTGGTAAGAGCCAAGGGATCACGCGATCAACACTGGATGTTGTACGCAAATTACCATAATCACAAAAACCACAAGCGTGTGGTTGATTGTGCGTGAACGTGACGCAACTGTGTTGCGGATGACAAGAGTTCACACTTGTGATTTTGCTCACGTTTCTTTTTGCATGGTTTGCATCATGAAATACGCGATGATCAAACCTCCGTGAGCAAAGACGAACCGGGACGGTTCGAAGCAAAGGGGGAGGAATGTAGCATACGGACCATTTTAGGATTAAAAATGGCATTGAATTATGCTTCTCTGGTTTTGGGGGCTCGAGATCGGTGTCTTGAGAAGTCGAAGCCCGAAAAAACGTAATGGGCTAGAGTCTAGTTCAACTCTAGCCTGGAAGATATCCTCTGGCCGGATTCTAGATGAAAGGAGTGCCGCGATGAAAAATCCATCGCGTCACTCCTCCTCCACTCTTAGAACGGCACTAGGGTCCTGTTCCAGCGTGGCGATGCCAGGTGGAACGATTAGGCTTAGGATTATTGTTTTACGTCGATGCCCTATGACGATCCTATCATTTGTGGTGCGGTTTGTCTCAGCCAAAATGGCTGAGGTGACTATTTGCTAGCTCTCCTTGGACTACACTTTCTGAGGACCTACGTTTTGGGTTCAACAGTTAGTCGCCAAATGGCCAGTGCCGTTACAACCACCCTCGCTTCAGCGAGGAGGGAGGGTCGAACCGGCCTTCGCGCTACAATAATAGAATTCCTACACTATGTAGAAGTTGACCAAATTGTATGGAAACGTCAATACTGTCCTTAACACTTCTTTTGACCATTGTGGAAGGTGGGAAAACAGTTCAGAATCTTCGGTAATGGAAAACTGGAGGTCGAGGCAAGTGGCCAACATGCCCTTGTCAAAACGACGTAAAACTTCTAAGGTCGACACATGGTAGGCTACACATGTAATGAGAGAAGCACCCACTTGCGATATGTACACATCGTGTACATATGGGATGTAACAGCTCCCCATATCATAGCTAAAACGCCTCGTCGTGTTAGTACGTGAAGGCGAGTGACGCCTGCAATAGCCATGGAACAGATGATTGATGTCGTAAAGTTCGTCATAGGGATCCCATCTATTGTACGCAACGTCATAGCCATGCCAATTGATGAGATACTTAGTTACCTTGCCATGGCGTCGATGTTTGAGGACTTCCAAGATCACGTGCTCCGTGTCCACATCCGCTTGAGTTACAGGTATAGGAGTGACATCTCTCCCAAGGAATCTCTCAGGGGCATTCCAGTAGTGTGGGAGTTTGCTAATGAGGAAGACCAGATGAATTGCCATGCTGTTGAGTAGTCGATGTCAAGCGACGACTTGGGTTTGCATTCCTTCAATCGCACATGGCTCCAACCAATGGGGCTTGAGCTTTGTGAAGTCTTTTCTACATAGCTTTATGTTCATCAAGCTGATTAGGGCGCAAGCGCCTGCACTCAAAACTCATTTGATGCGATTTCGGTCCACTGCTCACTTTATCGTTACATTTCTGCAAGGGTATGATGTGTTTCCTCGCATGCGCTTGAGAAATCTTGGTAATGAATGTTAACCACGGGAATACTGCTCTGGCTTTGAAGTCCTGTCGGTGTGGCAGGAACTTTGCCAAAGACCACCTGAAACGGTGTTTTATCCATGGTGGTAGAAATTGCCAAGTTGGATGGAACTTTGGTGGTCGTTTAGTGATGCCGCCTAAATAGTGCATTGGGGCTCGCATAAAATGCACAAACATCATTTGAGCGTTTGATTGGTCCACTTGGTTTGTCCTTCAGTTTGAGGATGGGACGCCATTGATAACTGGATTTTACTACTTCAATTCCTCATTAGTTCACGCTAAAATACGGCTAGTGAGGCGATCGTCTCTATCACTGCTGATGGTCTGTGGCACTCCTTGCAAGTGTACGATGTGAATTAGAAACAAACATGCTGTTCCTCTGGGGTGACGATGGTCATCGTCAGGATGAAATGCGAGATTTTTTATTATGTTTCCTCAACCATGAGGATGGCTAAATATCCTTCTCCAGTGGCAGGCAGTCCTGTTATGAAGTCTACATTGATGTCCACCCACAACTCTCTTGGAATGAGGAGAGATTGGAACAATCTCAGTGGCCTCGTGCGTCGAGATTTTTGCCATTGACAGGTGTTGGAAGTTTTGCATAATGCAGCCACGTCGGCCTACTCGCGGTCCTGCCAGTAGTATTTTGTTAGGATTTTTGGCAAGTGAAACACGTAGGCCAGAAAGCGTTTTAAACCCCAAACATGGTCTTGGCGTACCCAATGAAGTCCTTGTAGCTCTTTATAGATAGCCTCAGAAGGTACGGGTCTTGTTTGACAAGCAACCCGCTCATCTTGACCATCACGTTTGGTTGCCGACTTAGATTATCCACAAGAGTCGATTTTCCACGTCCTTACTCAATGTTGTAGTCGAAGTTGGATTCAAGGAATTCCATACATCGCTCTTGTCAACAGTTTCCATTTCGCTAGGTCTTGAGATATTGTTGGGCATCATGGTTTGTGTGAAAGATGCACTGTCGGTATTCTAGGTAGCACCGCCATGTCTTTGCTAGTTTGTGTGGCTTCCACCATCACGACCGACGCTGATTGATTACCCATATACCCCACGTTGGTGGTATAGGGTAGACGAGAGCATGACAAAACGACGGGCCTCCAAAGTGTACCAATAATTCTCTAGCACCCACAAGTGCACCGGTGAGACGCGGTCGATGCGTTCTGATAGCCCTGTGGACTTGTCGGGAGCTAAGAGAGTTTTATATGTGCGTTGAGACCCGCGCACCCTGTGGACTGTACCGGTGCGACGAGGATTCCCGATGATTTTATTAGGGCTTCCGATGTTCAGAAGTTATTGTGATGTCTAGAGGCTGATTTTGAGTGTTTCTAACACTGGTCGTATTTTCTCGGTGGTCGAGACCCGGGCACTCGGAGAGCTCTTCCGATGTCTCAAAGAGACCACCTTTGTTGTTCTAGGGGTGTTTGTAGTGTGTTCTCCCTGCTGACTCGTTTGGGTTTTGCGGGGTTGACGGGGCCCGGTGCAGCTAGCTGCTTACGCCCCTATATAAGCCCACTAGGGACTCATTTGTACTCTCTCCTTGTTCTTTCATATTATGTGTTCTAGACATAGCCAATTTTTTGGCGTTTTGCATTGCAGTCACACACAAAGCTCATCGTCGTGTTTGCATGGGCGTGCATGCCCTAGTTAATTTCCAACTGTTTCAATGCGTGCATGTCCGTCATAACATCTTTGTTGTGCATCATGTAATTTGGTTCCAACCCGCATAACTTTCTCGACGTGTACGTAATGGGTTTTCTTCCTCTGCCTTTGTCTTGGAGGAAAATTACTCCGATTGCTCGATCAGACACGTTGATGACCATGATACAGTCCACGATTGGATGTGTCAGTTGTAAGGCTCATGTCAAGGTCAAAGAATTCCTCACACAGTTGAACGCTTCGCGTTCGCTATCCCCCCACATGTACTCGGTAGTTTTACAAATGACATTGGAGATATGTGGTGATACTCGGGCATCCTCTTTTACAAATCAATGATAGTAGTAGCAGGATCCCAGAAGCAACTAGGGGGTCTCAAATGTTGGTTGGCGTCGGCCAATTATCGACCGCCTTCACTTTCTTCAGGTCTATGGTCATTGAGCCACCAATGATGTGGCCCGACATCTTGATCAAAAAATGACCAACGTTGCATTCGGAGACCCTTTTTTTGTGTGTAGATTTTCTTTGTTTGTCAAATCTCGAGCACTTTTCGGACATGTCCATTGTGCTCCTCCAAGGTGCAATTGTACACCAGAATATCATCGAGAAATACGACAAACTCGTTGAGGCATGGCTGAAAGATTTTGTCCATGGCTTTCATAAATGTTGCGAGGATGTTTGTAGGTCCGAATGGTACAATCGCAAACTTAAAGTGCTGGTATCTAGTGTGTAGTATCATCTTCTCAATGTCCTTTTGAGATACATGGATATGGTTATAACTGTTGTGTACGTCAACTTTTACGAAGATTCTTTCCCTGTGGAGTTGCTCGAAAAGTTCATAAACTCACGGATGGGGATATAAGTTATTGATGTTGATGTCATGGAGTGCTCGATAACTCGTGCACATCTGCATCTCGCCAAATTTAGTCTTTATTGAAGGTACACGTATGGCGTAGGATGACGTGGAAGGTCTGAAAAATCTAATCTAGCTACCTTTTGAGTTTGGCCAGCTTGTGGTCGCTCATCCAAGAGGCCCCCCCGACTCTTGGATCACAGCACGACTTGAAGACTATCTGGTGATAAAGATTGCAGTGCGGTGATAAATTGTAGGCAATTTGACAGGAAAAATCCCTTCAAACTCTTCGACGAGAAGTGCAAACTCCTCCTTATGTTGTGATTTCTCACGCTCCTATCATTCCTCTCTGCAAATGCTATTGAAGCATTATGACACTTTGCTTTGTGTCGCCTAGCCAGACCCTTGCCGTTGTGTGCACGACTTGTGACTGTCGTCACCGTCTGACCAGGAACTGACGCCTAGTCAACGACAATATTGCTAAGAAGCTTCCACGCATCTTCTCATGGTATCAGAGCAGTGAGACCCCTCTCGCTAAGCTGCGCCACTAAGACGCAACACAGGCAAGAGCAGTGAGATTCACCGCCACCGCTGTATCCTGGGACTCGTTGCAACCGTTTTCAACAACGACATCATCATGCAGTCCCCACCACCTCATCTGGTGAGCTGCGGCATTTTCTAGCTCCAACAGCCAAGCCCAGCAGCAGCAGTACCAGCACCACTGGGTGGTAGGAGCAGTTGTATCTGACTGCCAGCCTGTACACAAGAAAAAACAAGGGAGTAGCAGCTTGCAACGGCAGGTTGCGACGGCGGCTGCGAGCACTGGCAGCACGTAGCGCCGGCAGCAGCTCGCAGCAGCGGTGGCATCAATAGCTACTAGTAGCAACAGTAGTGCAGGAACAGGAGCGCCAGCAGCAGCAGCGGAAGTAGCAACAGCGCAGCAACAACATTGCAACTGTGTAGAAACTACACAGCACTACGCAGGCCTGCGTAGCCCCTGTGCAGCCGCGAATTGCACAGGCCTCTGTAGCCCCTACACAACTGCGATAAGGGGACAACAAGGTCACCCCCACCAGTCACGCGAAGTTTGAGTGACCTCCAAAACAAAACTCTGGCGTAAAACACGTCAGCGTAAGAAAACGATAGCTTTTTTCCGCCAGCGTAAAAAACCTTGATGTCATCATCGGCTGTGTTGACGTCAACAATTTTGTGGTCAAAACGTCATTTTTTCTAAACAATTCAACTCCTCGAGAGTCGCTGTCATTTTCTTCTTTGGAGAATTTCTGGCGTTCGGCCACATACTAAGCGGTGACATGGCTACGACTGGTGACAAAGACAACGGACCACCTGATCCCTCCTCCTCCTCCTCAAGGGTCATGAGCCCACGCTTGCAGGCTATTGAGGACCTGTGGAGTCAATAGGATGAGATACGACGCCTACAGCAACAGCAAAACGACACCATCTGTACGCTCACTGATCTTCTTAGGAGTCATTCCATGGCCCCACATCAGACCTCCAGAGAGTTCAGCGGTTTCACACCTTCTGCACAGCAGTTAGCATCTACACCAAGGAAAGCGACAGGACAGGACCCGCCATTTCTGGATCCTTTGGAGGAGGACCCTGACATGCCAGGCATGGAGGATGACAGTTCCAAGAGGGAGATTCGATACTTCAGGAGCGTCTCCGCCGGCTGCAGACGCGTTTTGGTTCCCTGTTCCCGGAGATCCGATCCTCACGTGAGCCCTATCTCGACGACTTTCCTCATCCTGGTGTCTTCCCCATCCCTCGTCTTTCCCTTCTTGTGGTTGCTCTCCCTACGGAGTGGCAACCTAAGGACTTCGAGACACCGCCCCGACGATATGTCAGCGAGGACGGCTTTGACTGCTAGGAGACCCTCTTCCAGGTCCGGGCCACTTCAGAGGGGATCTGGCCCTAATACCACAGTAGGTATCAGGTTACGGACCGTGCTCAAGTGCTGACAGTGGCTCGGGCGATGTGCGGACTCCTTTACGCCATGCCTTGCGAGACTGCCGTGGACTTTCGCCCCTTCCTTGGAGAGGTTGGCACAGGCGCGAGTGCTAACCCACGTTACGGCTGGGAGTGGCATTGTCCTTCCTTGCTGCAGAGATGCACGTCACCCGCGCAGCTCGCATCCGTGCCTTCCACTCCCTTTGTCAAGGACTTTCCGAGCCTCAGCCGATTGCTGGTGGCGCCCCATGCGCATCTACTCATGCATTCAGACCTCAAGAGGTACACAGCTGTGGGCGCTTCGAACACTCATGATCGGAGTCCATCTTGAGCATGCCGACATCTTCTCGGGGTACAACGACGTCGCACTCGAGCCCTTCTCCACCTCCCTTCAGCTTCTTCCTTGGGCACATCAGCTTTTCCTCTAGGTGACTTCTGCCGGTGAAGCAACCGTTGCCCATCAAGAGAGTTCACTTGGTACACCGATGATTGCGTCACCACCGACGCCTCTCTCGTAGTTCCCTTCTCCATCCTCTGGCACGCCCTCCACTTCCCCTTCCACACCAACTACCTTGACACAGAAGTAGGGTGTGGTAGTAGCAGCACAGGGGAAGAAGGAAAAAACGAGGCGTGGCTTGGGCCAGCAATAGTCACAATAGTAGTAGTCATCAGGCGGTAGCAGTAAACGTACTATTCACTGCTACAACTGTGGAGACGTTCACCGCTACACCGAGTGCCAGCAGCTGCTCGACTAGGCGCAGATCACTTGTGATCTTCAAGCTGCACAGGCACAGCGGTCTGCATTGAGCAGCACAGCCTCTAGTCGCACGGCGGCCACGACCGCAGTATTTCTCGCTTCTCCACCGGCAAGCAGGAGAGACCTAGACCCCCGTGACCGCACCATCGTCGAGCTTTGTCAGCTCCTGGCCCTTCGCTCTCAAGGAGGTGCAAGTGTGTCGTCACAGCCAAGTGGTCCACAGATTGTTTATTTGTCTATTCTCGTATCTCGTGATGACTCGTGTGGGGGAGCACAACTGGTATGTGATGATGATGGGCCTGACAGTACAGATTGGATTTTTGAGTCTCATCCATGTGCCCTTCTTCGTTCTCCCTCCTCTGTTGTTGAGTGCCCGTCTGTAGCCGAATGTTCCATTGCCTCCAACGACGTCCTTCAGTCCTGATTCGGGTGGTACTTGGATCATCGATTCCAGTGCCACTCACCACATGACCTGTCGTCGTAGTGACTTTGTTGTCTTCAGTCCTGTGGCATCTGTTCGTTCCGTTCACACAGGCTATGGTCAGTCCTTGCCAGTTCAGGGTGTTGGGGTTGTGTGCTTCAATGGTCCGACTGGCCCCTTATATCTTTCCGACGTGCTTTTTGTGCCTGACCTTGAGCTCAGCTTGCTCTTTGTGCGTGCCTCCACTATGATGCGAATCACTGTGGAGCACACTGCAGACTCCGCGATAGTGAGTGCTCTTGATACTCGCACTGTTGTTCTTCGTGCCTCTGTTGTGGATGATATGTATCGCTTTCCTTGAATCTCTTCTTCTCCTTCCTCCCCTTCCCCTCCTACTCGTGTTTTTGTCACTAGTGTCCTATCTACTACGCCCCAACGCCTACTGCATTGATGTCTGTGTCATGTGGGCTCCAACACTGTGTCGAAGCTCATTAGGGCACAGCCCGCACTCGGTCTTGACGCGGCCTCTTTCAAGAAGCTACCCAAGACCGATTGTCTATTTTGCGCTCAAGGTAAGGCGCATCACTCCACCTACCCTCACTCCCGTTCTCGAGCCCTTCGTCCTCTCGAGCTCGTCCATTCGGACCTTCTCAATCCTCTCCTTGTCGAGTCTTTGTCAGATCGAGGCCGATACGTCTTAACCCTGACCAATGTCTTCACCCGGATGCGATGTGTCTACAGCCTGCGCCAGAAGAGTTATGCCGCTCTAGCTGTTCATCTCTGGCACGTGATGGCTGAGGGTCAGTCTCGTCACTCACTGCATACCTTCCGCTTGGACTGCAACGGTGAGTTTCTTGGCGAGATGGACAGTTTCTTTGCAAAGCGCAGGGTTTTTCACCAGGTCTCTGCTCCTACCACTCCTCAGCAGAACTGTGTCTCTGAGCGCTGGAACTGCACCATGGAGGATTCGGTTTGTGCTATGCAGTCTGAGTGCGGTCTCCTAGAATCATTCGCCTTTGAAGGATGTGCCTACATGACATGGGTCTAGAACTGCCTCTCGCACTGTTCTCTTTCGGACCACTTTACACCGAACGAGCTCTGGTTTGGCCACCGTGCCGTTCTACATCTTGCTCGTGTCTGGGGCTCAGTGGCTTTTGTGTGGATCCAAGGTCTCTCCGCGGGGTCGCTTGTGTGCCTTCGTCGGCATCTCCCCGTAGTCGAAGGCCTGGTGTTTTTAGGACCCCCCTCGTTGTCACATTGTTGAGTCCCGCGACGCGCTCTTCTTTGAGTCTCTCACCTTTCGCGGCCTGACCTCGATTGGGTTGATGTCTGTCACACACGTTCCTACGTGTGAGGTTTCTTGACGGGTGGGGGAACCTGAGCCTACGAGCACCTCTCGTCCGGTTGATGTTTCCATTTGAGCACCCTCCACTTCTCGGTCTCCGGCTCTTGATGACCCGGCGATCATCGTTGTCGGCCCAGAGACCTCTCCTGCTGAGCCTGTCTCCTCTCTTGCGCCCGCGTACCCCACAGACACCCATGATGCTGTCCCTCTATCCACCGGTACTCCTCTCTCTGTGGGTGATCCTACTGCCACACCCAGTCCTGCGTCTCCCATCAGTTCACCGGCCTCTCCTCCCATCGCATCACCTGTCTCTGTGCCTAAGTCCTCACTGGATGTGGCCAAGCCTGTCTTTGAGCCTGTAGTGAGCCCATTGAGCCCAGGCTACTCGCGTGAGCCCGGTGGTCGTCTTCGACCCTTAGGCTCTAGAGCCTAGCGAGTACTAGGTCCCGTACAGAGGCGCTCCACTCACAGCGTTGCAAGTGGTGATCCCGGCACAAAGGCCTAAGCCTGAGTGTCTGTATAGATCACACATAGGTACATGTAGCGTGTCCTGTAGGACACGATCTGGTCACTCGTCAGCTTTGTAACGCTTGTGATGCAGCATGTGACCTTACGGTTGTTAGGCCCATTTTGGAGGCGTGTGCACTCGCCACTCGGAGCTCTCCCTTATTGGCGCCTGATCCAGGCACACCAAGGGACGCCCTCTCATCAGAGGATGCCGACGCCTGGCATACTGCCTGCGAGAATGAGCTTCGTGCCATCCGAGAGCACGGAGCTTACAAGCTAGTCGACCTTCCCCCTGGGAGGAAGGCGATTCAGGTCAAGTGGGTCTTTTGCAAGAAGGTGAAGCCGGATGGCTCACTGGAACACCACAAGGCTCGCTTGGTCGTCAAGGGGTACTCTCAGATCGAGGGCGTTAATTACACTAACACCTTTGCCCCTGTTGACTACATGACCTCAGCTCGCACTCTGTTTTGGTGTGGTGGCTTAGCATGAGTGGGCACTACACCAGATGGATGTGAAAAATGCGTTCTTCCTTGGCTTTCTGGATGAGGAGATTTACGTGGCCAAGCCACCAGACTTTGAGGTCGGTGACAAGGTCTGGTGCTTGCGCAAGTCCTTATACGGACTCGAGCATTCTCCTTGGTGCTGGAACCAGGAGATTACTTGCACTCTGACTCGTGCGGGATATACACAAAGAGAGGCAGATCCCTCTCTCTTGATCAGACACGCGCCTGAGCGGTTCACCACCATCCTGGTCTATGTGAACGACCTCCTGATCGCGTGTCCCTCCATGAAGGCCGTGAGGGAGGCCAAGGTAGTCATCCAGACTGCCTATAGGATGAAGGACATTGGTCCTACAGCGGTGTTTTTTGGCATGGAGATCATACGAGACCACAGACGCTGGACGCTTCTGTTACATGAGGCCTGATGCGCACGCGTCCTGGGGGAGCACTTCAGTGTCCTCTTTTGCATAGTGCTCATGGCCTCCAAACCTCTCACACGTGACAGGCAGGACGCCCTGAAGGTGGACGATCCCACATAGCTGCGGGAGACAGTGGATGTGACCTTGTACCTACGTCTCATCGGGTCTCTGATGTACCTGGCCACTACCACACGCCTCGACATCGCTTTTTCCGTCAACCTCCTTGCACCGTTTTCACAGGCTCCACGTGCTAGAGCCCTCCAGGCGGGTGTGCAAGTGGTGCGGTATGTGGTTTCCACGCCGTGCCTTGGACACTGCTTTCGCCGACAGTGCTTGGTGGTTCTTGACGACTACACCGATAGCGACTCGGCCTGGAGTCCAGATGGACACAGTCCCACCGCTTACGTATTTGTGCTCGGTGGTACCGAGCACGAACACGTAGTGGGAAGGAGGGCTGCATTGTACGTAGCTCGTCGGAGGCAGGGTACGTTGCTCTGGGTGCAGGGACTGCTGAGGAAGTTTGGCTCCAACGCCTATTCCTTGAGTTGAATCAGTCAGTTTCCGCCATTGTGCTTCGTTGTGACAAACAGAGTGCTCTTGCCATTACGGAGAACTCTGGTGTCTTTCATGCTCGCACGAAGTATATTGCGGTTGAGCATCACTTCGTGCGTGATCTGATGGAGTGACATGTGATCTTCGTCATATGGGTCGGCATTGACATGCAGCGTGCTGACTTCTTGACGAAGGCACTGGCACGCGGGAAGTTTCTGGTGGCCATTTGTTCCATTGGGCTTCACCCCTTGCCTGAGAGTGGTTGAGTGCGGGGTGTGTCTGTGCCCGTGTCATGACTTTTTCTGCACTCGTCGTTGCACTCGTTTTTAGTGCTGCACGTGTATGGACATGCGTACCATCGGGTCATGGGGGTGTGTTGTGAATTGTGACGTTCCTGTCGACCTGTATAGTTTACTATTACCACTCGACCGTGTCCATGCTCGTGCAGATCCCTGATGCGGACACAGGTGGCACCAGGGCGTCGTCTGGTGGTGGACTACCTGCTCGGAGCTTATCAACGGTCGCCTCACAGTCCTGGATGGTGTGTTGGACTTTCTACAATTTGTCTGCAGCTTGTAGGGTTTTATCAGTGGACTAGCCGTGGGCGTGATTTGCATGTTTTTGCATTGTGTATCCACCATTTGTTGCCGGATACATGCATGTGACCAGTTGTAGCATCCGCCTTGAGATCCGCGACATGTAGGTTTAGACGGCATAACGTTCTGACTTGTCTACGCTGAGTTATGGCCAAAACAGTGATTTTGGGACGGTTATAGGACAGATCTTGCACTGCCGCGTGCGACACCCGCCGTGCGCCGCGGCAGGCAGTTATGCCATGGACCTGTCATTTGTCATTCCTCTCTGCAAATGCTATTGAAGCATTATGACACTTTGTTTTGTGTCGCCTAGACAAACCATTGCCGTTGTGTGCCCGACTTGTGAACCGTTTGACCAGGCACTGGCGCCTAGTCATCGGCAATATCGCTAGGAAGCTTCCATGCATCTTCTCACCTTAAAGGCTACGAACTTGTTCGATGTCAAGGCCGATGAGGTTGATGTTGTTTCGTCTGTGCTTGTGATCTCTGTTGCTTCCCCTCGTTCCACGTTGATGCGCCACCCTTGTGATCTCTGTCACACGTATTGTTTGGCCATATGTACAACTATCATTCGCGTGCATCATCTAGCAGCTGCTCCAACTTCCTCCGTTGCTTCCTCCTTTGTCGCCTCCCACACCGGCGCTGTGTTGTGGATTGATCGATTAAAGCTAGGTGGCATTTCTTGTCTTCAACACTCATATGGACTGCTCAATTGCTCCAATACACCAGTGCATTACATGGTTACAAGAAATCTTGCTGAGGATGATTTTGTGCGATGCAAGTCACATGTATGTGTTGTGCTTTGTGCTGTTCCTGTACAGTTTACTGTGACCACTCGGTCGTGTCCATACTCGTGCAGATCCCTAAGGCAGGCGACCCTGGTGACACCGGCACGACGACAGGCGGCGGACTACCCGTATGGAGCTGACCGACCACTGTTCCAGAGCCCCGGATGTCACCGGGACTCCTTGCTGTGCCTTCTACGTCTTGCAGGCGCCTTTCGGCGGACTGGGCATGAGGCCCATTTGCATGTTTTTGCATTATATACTCGCTGTCAGTCGATGGATGCATGCATGTGACCAGTCGTTGCGTGCGTCTTTTGATTCTGCATGTCTAGGTTCAGACGGCGTAGGATTCTGACATGTGTGCGCAGAGTTACGGCCAAAACAGTGGTTTTGGGCCGGTTTTAGGACAGCTCTTGGACTGCCGCGTGCGACAGCCGCCGTGCGCCGCGGCAGGTATTTATGCCCTGGACCTGTCAGTTGTCATNTCTCTCTGCATTTACGAAGCTATTGAAGCTTATGAGACTTTGCGCGTCTCCCTAGCCTGATCCTTGCTGTTTCTTGCACCTGCCTGCTTGCTAGTGCGTCAGCTGACTGGACAGTGTCGCCACGTCAGCAACAACAAGGCTAGGAAGCTTCCTAGCAGTTTCTCATGGTATCAGAGCGGTGAGACAGATCTCACCGAGCTGCGCAGCAGAGACGCAGCAGAGCAGCAGCAGTGAGTCACCGCTGCAGCAGATCTTCTGGGACCCGTTGGAGACGGTCGACCGCCGTCAACGTGAGATCGCAGCTGCAGAGACAGCAGCAGCGACGCGTATCACCACGCAGAGGGGCGTGGCGGCGGCGGTGCCAGCAGCCCTTCTCCCACCGCCGCCGCAGCTGAGTAGCAGCAGCAGCGCAGCAGCCACAGCCGCAGCAGCAGCGTGACAGCAGCCGCGGCAGCAGCAGCAGCGGGCGGCGGCGGCGGCGAGCTGCTGCTGCAGTGCGCAACAGCAGCAGCGGCAGCGTGCAGCTGCTGCTGCCACCGTCACGCACGCAGCCACGCAGCTGCTGCTACAGCTGCCTGCGTAGCTGCAGCAGCAGCTAGGCGGAAGCTGCAGCGCAGCTTCCACGCAGCCTCCGCGCAGCCGCCACCGGGCGGCTGCACACTCGCGCAGGACCGCGAGCGAAACAACCAAAAAAAAAAAAACGTCTGCGTTGACGCTGACGTCAGCATTCTGCTTGCTGATGTCATCAGGTCGTGCTGATGTCAGCAACCACCTGCTGATGTCAGCACCATACTTAGGCAAATTTTTGGCCGGATAGTCAAAAATTGCCAACGCTTCAACTCCTCGAAAAACGCTGACGGTTTCAAAATCCGACAAAATTGACCTGTTTGTCCATACTGAGAGGCGACATGGAGTCGGACAAGGGGAAGGCGACTGGTGATCCCTCCTCCTCCTCCTCTGGCGTCCTGAGCCCACGCTCGCAGGCCATTGAGGACCTACGGAGCCAGCAGGTTGAGATGCGCCGCCTCCAACGGGAGCAGACTAAGGCCCTCCGCACGCTGACTGAGCTCCTGCGTGGCCAGTCCACAGCTCCACGGCAGGGTTCCGAGGGAGCTGTCGGCGTCGCTTTCTCTGCACAGCAGTCGGCTCAGGGACCTGGTACAGGTGCTCGGCCTGACCCACCACCTTCAGACCTCCTGGATGATGAGCCATTCATGCCAGGCATGACAGACGACTCCCCGGATCATGACATCCGGACCCTTTAGGAGCGCCTCCGTCAGCTGCAGACGGGCACCAGATCTCCTGTGGTGCCTACGGTGCGACCGTCACCTGACTATCCCCTTCCAGGTTTCTTCCCTGTCTCTCGCCCTCCTCAGCCTGCGGCTGCTCTTCCCACGGAG
>SZWC01023864.1:23209-39055 GCA_023375785.1 Penium margaritaceum
CTGGTTGCGGAGTGGTGCGAACTGGTTGCGAAGTGGTGCGAACTGGTTGCGGAGTGGTGCGGACTGGTTGCGGAGTGGTGCGAACTGGTTGCGGAGTGGTGCGAACTGGTTGCAGAGTGGTGCGAACTGGTTGCGGAGTGGTGCCAACTGGTTGCGGAGTGGTGCGAACGTGTGAGAAGAATGTAGACGCGAGAACAGCAGCAGCAGAAGCAGGCAGAAGCGTTAGGACAAACAGGTGTACGTCAGTAGAGTGACGTAACCAAGAGCGGTGCGAGGAGTTAGTCGCGGAGGCTGATGATTGCTGAGGCGCAGGGTAGTCGAGGTAGACAGGTTGATCTGAGAGAGAGTGGGGGTGAGGCGAGTGATGGTTGGCGGAGTGAGAGAGCTGAGCGAAGGAACGAGAGTGACGGAGCGAAGCGTTGAGAGAGGCTTGCAAAGGCAGGAAATGCAAGGAGCGAGCAGAGCGAAGACACGGCGGCGAAGCCGGGAACCAAAGGGGAACAGGATGAGCAGAACTGTTCTGGTTAACTCGAGGGAATGAACATCCTCGGAATATATGGACAGAACAGGACAAAAGCATGTACAACGACTTCTTTCCACTAGCCGGACGTGGGTGACGGATGTCACTTTACTAGGGGACCACTCGGTTGAGTGGCCGTTTGGTCGGTCAATGACCGTTAATGACTTCTTCGGAACTATCACTGAGGTGGTTCTGGCTGCAGCTAGGCCGTTATTGGGAGTATTCATAAAACACCGCACTGGGATATCGGGAGCCTTGTTCTGGTCATCTTCAGTTTTATTCTGACAGAACTGGTTGCGGAGTGGTACGAGCTGGTTGCGGGGTGGTGTGAACTGGTTGCGGAGTGGTGCAAACGGGTTGCGGAGTGGTGCAAACTGGTTGCGAAGTGGTGCAATCAGGTTGCTGATTGGTGCGATATGGTTACAGAGTGGTGCGAACTCGTTGCTGAGTGGTGCCAACTGGTTGCAGAGTGGTGCAAACTGGTTGCGGAGTGGTGCCAACTGGTTGCGGAGTGGTGCCAACTGGTTGCGGAGTGGTGCCAACTGGTTGCGGAGTGGTGCCAACTGGTTGCGGAGTGGTGCCAACTGGTTGCGGAGTGGTGCCAACTGGTTGCGGAGTGGTGCCAACTGGTTGCGGAGTGGTGCCAACTGGTTGCGGAGTGGTGCCAACTGGTTGCGGAGTGGTGCCAACTGGTTGCGGAGTGGTGCCAACTGGTTGCGGAGTGGTGCCAACTGGTTGCGGAGTGGTGCCAACTGGTTGCGGAGTGGTGCCAACTGGTTGCGGAGTGGTGCCAACTGGTTGCGGAGTGGTGCCAACTGGTTGCGGAGTGGTGCCAACTGGTTGCGGAGTGGTGCCAACTGGTTGCGGAGTGGTGCCAACTGGTTGCGGAGTGGTGCCAACTGGTTGCGGAGTGGTGCCAACTGGTTGCGGAGTGGTGCCAACTGGTTGCGGAGTGGTGCCAACTGGTTGCGGAGTGGTGCCAACTGGTTGCGGAGTGGTGCCAACTGGTTGCGGAGTGGTGCCAACTGGTTGCGGAGTGGTGCCAACTGGTTGCGGAGTGGTGCCAACTGGTTGCGGAGTGGTGCCAACTGGTTGCGGAGTGGTGCCAACTGGTTGCGGAGTGGTGCCAACTGGTTGCGGAGTGGTGCCAACTGGTTGCGGAGTGGTGCCAACTGGTTGCGGAGTGGTGCCAACTGGTTGCGGAGTGGTGCCAACTGGTTGCGGAGTGGTGCCAACTGGTTGCGGAGTGGTGCCAACTGGTTGCGGAGTGGTGCCAACTGGTTGCGGAGTGGTGCCAACTGGTTGCGGAGTGGTGCCAACTGGTTGCGGAGTGGTGCCAACTGGTTGCGGAGTGGTGCCAACTGGTTGCGGAGTGGTGCCAACTGGTTGCGGAGTGGTGCCAACTGGTTGCGGAGTGGTGCCAACTGGTTGCGGAGTGGTGCCAACTGGTTGCGGAGTGGTGCCAACTGGTTGCGGAGTGGTGCCAACTGGTTGCGGAGTGGTGCCAACTGGTTGCGGAGTGGTGCCAACTGGTTGCGGAGTGGTGCCAACTGGTTGCGGAGTGGTGCCAACTGGTTGCGGAGTGGTGCCAACTGGTTGCGGAGTGGTGCCAACTGGTTGCGGAGTGGTGCCAACTGGTTGCGGAGTGGTGCCAACTGGTTGCGGAGTGGTGCCAACTGGTTGCGGAGTGGTGCCAACTGGTTGCGGAGTGGTGCCAACTGGTTGCGGAGTGGTGCCAACTGGTTGCGGAGTGGTGCGAACTGGTTGTGGATTGGTGCAAACGGGCTGCGGAGTGGTGCAAACTGGTTGCGGTGTGGTGCGAACTGGTTGCGGAGTGGTGCGAACTGGTTGCGGAGTGGTTCGAATTGGTTGCGGAGTGGTGCGATCTGGTTGCGGAGTGGTGGAAACTTGTTGCGGAGTGGTGCAAACTGGTTGCGAAGTGGTGCAATCAGGTTGCTGATTGGTGCGATATGGTTACAGAGTGGTGCGAACTCGTTGCTGAGTGGTGCCAACTGGTTGCAGAGTGGTGCAAACTGGTTGCTGAGTGGTGCAAACTGGTTGCGGAGTGGTGTGAACTGGTTGCGGAGTGGTGCGAACAGGTTGCGGAGTGGTGCCAACGTATTGCAGAGTGGTGAGAACTGGTTGCGGAGTGGTGCGAACTGGTTGCGGAATGGTGCGAACTGGTTGCGGAGTGGTGCAAACTGGTTGCGGAGTGGTGCGAACTGGTTGCGGAGTGGTGCGAACTGGTTGCGGAGTGGTGCGCACTGGGTGCGGAGTGGTGCGAACTGGTTGCGGAGTGGTACAAACTGGTTGCGGAGTGGTGCAAACTCGTTGCGGGGTGGTGCAAACAGGTTGCGGAGTGGTGCGAACTGGTTGCGGAGTAGTGCGAACTGGTTGCGGAATGGTGCGAACTGGTTGCGGAGTGGTGCAAACGGGTTGTGGAGAGGTGCGAACGGGTTGCGGAGTGGTGCGAACTAGTTGCGGAGTGGTGCGAACTGGTTGCGGAGTAGTGCGAACTGGTTGCGGAATGGTGCGAACTGGTTGCGGAGTGGTGCAAACGGGTTGTGGAGAGGTGCGAACGGGTTGCGGAGTGGTGCGAACTAGTTGCGGAGTGGTGCGAACTGGTTGCGGAGTAGTGCGAACTGGTTGCGGAATGGTGCGAACTGGTTGCGGAGTGGTGCAAACGGGTTGTGGAGAGGTGCGAACGGGTTGCGGAGTGGTGCGAACTAGTTGCGGAGTGGTGCGAACTGGTTGCGGAGTAGTGCGAACTGGTTGCGGAATGGTGCGAACTGGTTGCGGAGTGGTGCAAACGGGTTGTGGAGAGGTGCGAACGGGTTGCGGAGTGGTGCGAACTAGTTGCGGAGTGGTGCGAACTGGTTGCGGAGTAGTGCGAACTGGTTGCGGAATGGTGCGAACTGGTTGCGGAGTGGTGCAAACGGGTTGTGGAGAGGTGCGAACGGGTTGCGGAGTGGTGCGAACTAGTTGCGGAGTGGTGCGAACTGGTTGCGGAGTAGTGCGAACTGGTTGCGGAATGGTGCGAACTGGTTGCGGAGTGGTGCAAACGGGTTGTGGAGAGGTGCGAACGGGTTGCGGAGTGGTGCGAACTAGTTGCGGAGTGGTGCGAACTGGTTGCGGAGTAGTGCGAACTGGTTGCGGAATGGTGCGAACTGGTTGCGGAGTGGTGCAAACGGGTTGTGGAGAGGTGCGAACGGGTTGCGGAGTGGTGCGAACTAGTTGCGGAGTGGTGCGAACTGGTTGCGGAGTAGTGCGAACTGGTTGCGGAATGGTGCGAACTGGTTGCGGAGTGGTGCAAACGGGTTGTGGAGAGGTGCGAACGGGTTGCGGAGTGGTGCGAACTAGTTGCGGAGTGGTGCGAACTGGTTGCGGAGTAGTGCGAACTGGTTGCGGAATGGTGCGAACTGGTTGCGGAGTGGTGCAAACGGGTTGTGGAGAGGTGCGAACGGGTTGCGGAGTGGTGCGAACTAGTTGCGGAGTGGTGCGAACTGGTTGCGGAGTAGTGCGAACTGGTTGCGGAATGGTGCGAACTGGTTGCGGAGTGGTGCAAACGGGTTGTGGAGAGGTGCGAACGGGTTGCGGAGTGGTGCGAACTAGTTGCGGAGTGGTGCGAACTGGTTGCGGAGTAGTGCGAACTGGTTGCGGAATGGTGCGAACTGGTTGCGGAGTGGTGCAAACGGGTTGTGGAGAGGTGCGAACGGGTTGCGGAGTGGTGCGAACTAGTTGCGGAGTGGTGCGAACTGGTTGCGGAGTAGTGCGAACTGGTTGCGGAATGGTGCGAACTGGTTGCGGAGTGGTGCAAACGGGTTGTGGAGAGGTGCGAACGGGTTGCGGAGTGGTGCGAACTAGTTGCGGAGTGGTGCGAACTGGTTGCGGAGTAGTGCGAACTGGTTGCGGAATGGTGCGAACTGGTTGCGGAGTGGTGCAAACGGGTTGTGGAGAGGTGCGAACGGGTTGCGGAGTGGTGCGAACTAGTTGCGGAGTGGTGCGAACTGGTTGCGGAGTAGTGCGAACTGGTTGCGGAATGGTGCGAACTGGTTGCGGAGTGGTGCAAACGGGTTGTGGAGAGGTGCGAACGGGTTGCGGAGTGGTGCGAACTAGTTGCGGAGTGGTGCGAACTGGTTGCGGAGTAGTGCGAACTGGTTGCGGAATGGTGCGAACTGGTTGCGGAGTGGTGCAAACGGGTTGTGGAGAGGTGCGAACGGGTTGCGGAGTGGTGCGAACTAGTTGCGGAGTGGTGCGAACTGGTTGCGGAGTAGTGCGAACTGGTTGCGGAATGGTGCGAACTGGTTGCGGAGTGGTGCAAACGGGTTGTGGAGAGGTGCGAACGGGTTGCGGAGTGGTGCGAACTAGTTGCGGAGTGGTGCGAACTGGTTGCGGAGTAGTGCGAACTGGTTGCGGAATGGTGCGAACTGGTTGCGGAGTGGTGCAAACGGGTTGTGGAGAGGTGCGAACGGGTTGCGGAGTGGTGCGAACTAGTTGCGGAGTGGTGCGAACTGGTTGCGGAGTGATGCGAACTGATTGCGGAGTGGTGCAAACTGGTTGCGGAGTGGTGCAAACTGGTTGCGTAGTGGTGCGAATTGGTTCCGGAGTGGTTCGAATTGGTTGCGGAGTGGTGCGAACTGGTTGCGGAGTGGTGCAAACTTGTTGCGGAGTGGTGCAAACTGGTTGCAAAGTGGTGGGAACTGGTTGCGGATTGGTGCGATATGGTTATGGAGTGGTGCGAACTTGTTGCTGAGTGGTGCAAACTGGTTGCTGAGTGGTGCAAGCTGGTTGCCGTGTGGTGCAAACTTGTCAGAAGAATGCAGGCAGGAGGACAACAGCAGCAGAAGCAGACAGAAGCGTCAGGACATGCACGTGTACGTCACCAAAGTGACGTAAGCGGGAGCGGTCCGAGGAGTTAGGCGCGGAAGCTGATAGAGGCTGAGACGCGAGGTAGCCGAGGTAGACAAGTTGATGTGAGAGAGTTCTGGCGAGGTGAGTGATGGTTGGCGGAGTAAGAGAGCTGAGCGAAGGAGCGAGAGTGACGGAGCGAAGAGCTGAGAGGGACTGGCGAAGACAGGAAATGCGAGGAGCGAGCAGAGCGAAGACACGGCAGCGAAGCCGTGGAAGCAAAGGGGAACAGGATGAGCAAAACTGTTCTGGTTAACTCGAGGGAATGAACATCCTCGGTATTAGAAGGAAAGAACAGGACACATGAGCAACGACTTCTCTCTGCTAGCCGGACGCGGGTGACAAATGTCACTTTATTAGGGGATGACTTGACACATCGAACTCAACGGTCAGTCTGACCGAGAGCCGTTAGGTCAAGGTGGTTCGGTCTTGGACCTGAACTGTTATTGAGAGCTCGGATATTCTCCGAGAGACTTGGCTTGTCAGATTCTGATTTCCAACACCCCCCGTGAATCTGACAAGGTTGAAGGAGAGCGACCTCTTGTGTTAGTGGTAGTATACGTCCTCCCACATGGGTGAACGTTCCACTCCACAATGCAGCAGAAGGTTGTTCCACATTTCCCCGAGGTCGGAAGGAAAGTCATCTACCAGCTGATGAAGTCTTCGTCCAAGGACTCGTTTAAGTCCTTCCCTGATTTCCTGGTTAATCTACTCCTGGTAGAGACGGAGGGTTTCATCGGAAACCGTTGGCCCCAGGTAGGTCAGATTTCCAAGTAGGGCATCAGTGATTCCGTAGCCATGTAGGAGTTCGGGGTACAGGGCCTTGTACACCTCATTTGCCCAGGCTTGTGCTGTAGAGGGGCGAGAGGTGGTACGCAGAACGCGTACTCTTCCAGTGATGTCTGGAAAATTGTCGTTGTTCTGGCACGTGGTTGTAACCCACTGTTTCCTCCAGGCTTGCTGCAGGATACGATGCCATAGTTCCGGGATAGAGTTAGCCTTCAGTTGGCCTTCAGTTGGTGATGATGGTAGGAAGGATGGAGCAGCTCCTGAAGCAGACGATAGACGTTGAAGAAGGCGTTGTCATAGTGTGGGATGGGGCGATATGGCGAGCGAAGGTGTTTGTATTGTCCGGTGAGGAGCTGCGCCATATTTTATTGGTTGATGGGTGTTCTTCGTGCCAGAGTAAGCATTTGGTTTTCCCAATCAACAACATTGCTTCCATCTTCTTCGAGTATGGCACATGTCTCTCAGGACAGAGCCATGTGGAGGAGGGAGAGAAGGGATGACACTATCACTTGCGTCAACCACAGAAGAGGCTCTTCCACAGCTGATCTTCTGTATCCCTATAGGGAGGTGGAGATGAGCGAGAAGGGCAGGACTGGGTGAAGGAGAGAAAGGAGGCAGCTGTAGAGGGGAAGATGCGGAGACGGTAGTGGATGTGCAGGGATGAGTCCAACATGTGGATTCTTGAGGCAACGGAGTAGAGGATGAGAGCCGATGACGACGGAGGAATGTTGAGTGGAGGAGTGAGTGATAATGAGAGTTGGCGCAGGGGTGGAACCTCGTGCGCTGAGAATTTTTTGGCGTGGGTGCAGGTCGTCGCGGAACAGGCGATGCAACCGGGTAGATCCTTGTGCTGAGCTGAGGATGATGCTGATGCCGGAGTAGCGATTGATGATGGAGTGGGCGTAGGGGCGAAACCACGTGCGCACTTGCGGATGTTTTCGGCGTGGGCGCAGGTCGTTGCGGAATGGGCGAAGCGACCGGGCGGATCCGTGTGCCGAGTTGATGACGGAAGGCGATTGATGGCAGAAGGCGATTGATGATGGAGTGGGCGCAGGGGCGAAACCACGTGCCTGACTGAAGTAGGGGTATAGGATGCGGCAAGGGGAAGGCAGGTGCCAGCGCGCCGCGAGAAATCTGCTGCCGGCTTGGGTGCAGGCTGCTGCGAAGCGGGCAGCTAGCTCGTGCTGATCCTTGTGCTGGCCACAGATGGTGATGATGATTGCTGAAGCGGAAGCTGATGATGATGGAGTGGGCGCAGGGGCGAGCCGCGTGCGCTGAAGGGATTTTTGGCGTGGGCTCATGTCATCGCGGAAAAGGCGATGCGACCGGGCGGATCATTGTGCCGAGCTGAAAGCGATGCGGAAGCGGAGGAAACGATTGATGGATGAGTGGGCGCAGGGGCGAAACCACGTGCGCTGAAGGAAGTTTCGGTGTGGGCGCAGGTCGTTGCGGAAAAGGCGATGCGACCGGGCGGATCCTTGTGCCGAGCTGAAAGCGATGCGGAAGCAGAGGAAACGATCGATGAATGAGTGGGCGTAGGGGCGGAACCACGTGCGCTGCGGAATGATGCTGATGCGGACGGTGGATGTAAAGGCGGCGCGGAGGATGCTAACGACAGAGAAACGGAGGTGACGCAGGAACGGGCAGCTGATGGAGCTGAGGAGGCTGGAGCAGGGATAGCAAGGACGGCTGATGGAAGCAGATGAGGATGATGTGAGAAGTGAAGACTGAAGGCTGACGATGATGCTGAAGAAGAGAGGCAGGGAGCGATGCAGACGGAGGGAGACGCAATGAGAGGCGGCGTGGCAGGGATGTGGAGCGATACAACCACTTTTTCTTGCGTTCAGGAGAGTGACGGCTTGTTCCCCAGTTGGCGCGGAAATGGGAGCAAGAAGACTGGTGGTGTCCGATATCCTGTCAGCTGGAAGAGGTTGGTTGCAGCAGAGGGAGTCAAGCAGCGGGCAGAGGCACTAGACCGCTGATGTCAGGAGAGTGACGGCTTGTTCACCAGTTGGCTCGGAAATGGGAGTAGGAAGAGTGGTGGTGTCCGATATCCTGACGGCGGTAGTTTTGGCTGCAGCTGCTTGACGAGACGAGAAGGCGATGCGAGAAGGCGGCTCGAGTCGATGGACGCAGGCGGACGGAGGAGGACAGCGAGGAAGGAGCAGATGAAGCTGATGAGGCAAGATGAAAGAGAAGGAGATGCTTGCGCAGGCAGATGTGGTGAGGGGCAGCGGATGATAGACGGTAGGAAGCTTCTTGGTAGTTGACGGCAGACGGCGGCTCGAGAGTTGCTTACAACTGATGTGGGCGACACGTCACCGATTGTTAGCCACGGGCGCGGAAATGGGTGCAGGGCCTTCTCAGGATGACGAGGCGCTTCTTCAGCGCGGAGAACTTGTCAGGCGGAGCTGCTGATGTCAGCTGCGGGCGAAGGGGAGAGGCGTGAGGTGACGGTAGCGACGGCAGAGGAGTGTGGACGGAAGCGATGGAGAAAGGATAAGGGCAGAGCGATGACGCGATTCCAAGGCACCAGGTGATGTTGCCTGATGCTCTGATACCATGTCAGAAGAATGCAGGCAGGAGGACAGCAGCAGCAGAAGCAGACAGAAGTGTCAGGACATGCACGTGTACGACACCAAAGTGACGTAAGCGGGAGCGGTCCGAGGAGTTAGTCGCGGAAGATGGTAGAGGCTGAGATGCGAGGTAGCCGAGGTAGACAAGTTGATGTGAGAGAGTTCTGGCGAGGTGAGTGATGGTTGGCAGAGTAAGAGAGCTGAGCGAAGGAGCGAGAGTGACGGAGCGAAGAGCTGAGAGGGACTGGCGAAGACAGGACATGCGAGGAGCGAGCAGAGCGAAGACACGGCGGCGAAGCCGCGGAACCAAACGGAAACAGGATGAGTAGAATTGTTCTGGTTAACTCGAGGGAATGAACATCCTCGGTATTAGAAGGACAGAACATGACACATGAGCAACGGCTTCTCTCCCCTAGCCGGACGCGGGTGACAGATGTCACTTTATTAGGGGATGACTTGACACATCGAACTCAATGGTCAGTCTGACCGAGAGCCGTTAGGTCAAGGTGGTTTGGTCTTGGACTTGAACCGTTATTGAGAGCTCGGATATTCTTCGAGAGACTTGGCTTGTCAGATTCTGATTTCCAACAAACTGGTTGCGGAGTGGTGTGAACTGGTTGCGGAGTGGTGCGAACTGGTTGCGGAGTGGTGCCAACGTGTTGCGGAGTGGTGCGAACTGGTTGCGGAGTGGTGCAAACTGGTTGCGGAGTGGTGCGAACTGGTTGCGGAGTGGTGCGCACTGGTTGTGGAGTGGTGTGAACCTGTTGTGGAGTGGTGTGAACTGATTGCGGAGTGGTGCGAACTGGTTGCGGAATGGTGCCAACTGGTTGCGGAGTGGGGCGCACTGGTTGTGGAGTGGTGTGAACTGATTGCGGAGTGGTGCGAACTGGCTGCGGGGTGGTGCAAACTGGTTGCGGAATGGTGCAAAATGGATGTGGAGTGGTGCGAACTGGTTGCCGAGTGGTGCGAACTGGCTGCGGGGTGGTGCAAACTGGTTGCGGAATGGTGCAAAATGGATGTGGAGTGGTGCGAACTGGTTGCCGAGTGGTGCGAACTGGCTGCGGGGTGGTGCAAACTGGTTGCGGAATGGTGCAAAATGGATGTGGAGTGGTGCGAACTGGTTGCCGAGTGGTGCGAACTGGCTGCGGGGTGGTGCAAACTGGTTGCGGAATGGTGCAAAATGGATGTGGAGTGGTGCGAACTGGTTGCCGAGTGGTGCGAACTGGCTGCGGGGTGGTGCAAACTGGTTGCGGAATGGTGCAAAATGGATGTGGAGTGGTGCGAACTGGTTGCCGAGTGGTGCGAACTGGCTGCGGGGTGGTGCAAACTGGTTGCGGAATGGTGCAAAATGGATGTGGAGTGGTGCGAACTGGTTGCCGAGTGGTGCGAACTGGCTGCGGGGTGGTGCAAACTGGTTGCGGAATGGTGCAAAATGGATGTGGAGTGGTGCGAACTGGTTGCCGAGTGGTGCGAACTGGCTGCGGGGTGGTGCAAACTGGTTGCGGAATGGTGCAAAATGGATGTGGAGTGGTGCGAACTGGTTGCCGAGTGGTGCGAACTGGCTGCGGGGTGGTGCAAACTGGTTGCGGAATGGTGCAAAATGGATGTGGAGTGGTGCGAACTGGTTGCCGAGTGGTGCGAACTGGCTGCGGGGTGGTGCAAACTGGTTGCGGAATGGTGCAAAATGGATGTGGAGTGGTGCGAACTGGTTGCCGAGTGGTGCGAACTGGCTGCGGGGTGGTGCAAACTGGTTGCGGAATGGTGCAAAATGGATGTGGAGTGGTGCGAACTGGTTGCCGAGTGGTGCGAACTGGCTGCGGGGTGGTGCAAACTGGTTGCGGAATGGTGCAAAATGGATGTGGAGTGGTGCGAACTGGTTGCCGAGTGGTGCGAACTGGCTGCGGGGTGGTGCAAACTGGTTGCGGAATGGTGCAAAATGGATGTGGAGTGGTGCGAACTGGTTGCCGAGTGGTGCGAACTGGCTGCGGGGTGGTGCAAACTGGTTGCGGAATGGTGCAAAATGGATGTGGAGTGGTGCGAACTGGTTGCCGAGTGGTGCGAACTGGCTGCGGGGTGGTGCAAACTGGTTGCGGAATGGTGCAAAATGGATGTGGAGTGGTGCGAACTGGTTGCCGAGTGGTGCGAACTGGCTGCGGGGTGGTGCAAACTGGTTGCGGAATGGTGCAAAATGGATGTGGAGTGGTGCGAACTGGTTGCCGAGTGGTGCGAACTGGCTGCGGGGTGGTGCAAACTGGTTGCGGAATGGTGCAAAATGGATGTGGAGTGGTGCGAACTGGTTGCCGAGTGGTGCGAACTGGCTGCGGGGTGGTGCAAACTGGTTGCGGAATGGTGCAAAATGGATGTGGAGTGGTGCGAACTGGTTGCCGAGTGGTGCGAACTGGCTGCGGGGTGGTGCAAACTGGTTGCGGAATGGTGCAAAATGGATGTGGAGTGGTGCGAACTGGTTGCCGAGTGGTGCGAACTGGCTGCGGGGTGGTGCAAACTGGTTGCGGAATGGTGCAAAATGGATGTGGAGTGGTGCGAACTGGTTGCCGAGTGGTGCGAACTGGCTGCGGGGTGGTGCAAACTGGTTGCGGAATGGTGCAAAATGGATGTGGAGTGGTGCGAACTGGTTGCCGAGTGGTGCGAACTGGCTGCGGGGTGGTGCAAACTGGTTGCGGAATGGTGCAAAATGGATGTGGAGTGGTGCGAACTGGTTGCCGAGTGGTGCGAACTGGCTGCGGGGTGGTGCAAACTGGTTGCGGAATGGTGCAAAATGGATGTGGAGTGGTGCGAACTGGTTGCCGAGTGGTGCGAACTGGCTGCGGGGTGGTGCAAACTGGTTGCGGAATGGTGCAAAATGGATGTGGAGTGGTGCGAACTGGTTGCCGAGTGGTGCGAACTGGCTGCGGGGTGGTGCAAACTGGTTGCGGAATGGTGCAAAATGGATGTGGAGTGGTGCGAACTGGTTGCCGAGTGGTGCGAACTGGCTGCGGGGTGGTGCAAACTGGTTGCGGAATGGTGCAAAATGGATGTGGAGTGGTGCGAACTGGTTGCCGAGTGGTGCGAACTGGCTGCGGGGTGGTGCAAACTGGTTGCGGAATGGTGCAAAATGGATGTGGAGTGGTGCGAACTGGTTGCCGAGTGGTGCGAACTGGCTGCGGGGTGGTGCAAACTGGTTGCGGAATGGTGCAAAATGGATGTGGAGTGGTGCGAACTGGTTGCCGAGTGGTGCGAACTGGCTGCGGGGTGGTGCAAACTGGTTGCGGAATGGTGCAAAATGGATGTGGAGTGGTGCGAACTGGTTGCCGAGTGGTGCGAACTGGCTGCGGGGTGGTGCAAACTGGTTGCGGAATGGTGCAAAATGGATGTGGAGTGGTGCGAACTGGTTGCCGAGTGGTGCGAACTGGCTGCGGGGTGGTGCAAACTGGTTGCGGAATGGTGCAAAATGGATGTGGAGTGGTGCGAACTGGTTGCCGAGTGGTGCGAACTGGCTGCGGGGTGGTGCAAACTGGTTGCGGAATGGTGCAAAATGGATGTGGAGTGGTGCGAACTGGTTGCCGAGTGGTGCGAACTGGCTGCGGGGTGGTGCAAACTGGTTGCGGAATGGTGCAAAATGGATGTGGAGTGGTGCGAACTGGTTGCCGAGTGGTGCGAACTGGCTGCGGGGTGGTGCAAACTGGTTGCGGAATGGTGCAAAATGGATGTGGAGTGGTGCGAACTGGTTGCCGAGTGGTGCGAACTGGCTGCGGGGTGGTGCAAACTGGTTGCGGAATGGTGCAAAATGGATGTGGAGTGGTGCGAACTGGTTGCCGAGTGGTGCGAACTGGCTGCGGGGTGGTGCAAACTGGTTGCGGAATGGTGCAAAATGGATGTGGAGTGGTGCGAACTGGTTGCCGAGTGGTGCGAACTGGCTGCGGGGTGGTGCAAACTGGTTGCGGAATGGTGCAAAATGGATGTGGAGTGGTGCGAACTGGTTGCCGAGTGGTGCGAACTGGCTGCGGGGTGGTGCAAACTGGTTGCGGAATGGTGCAAAATGGATGTGGAGTGGTGCGAACTGGTTGCCGAGTGGTGCGAACTGGCTGCGGGGTGGTGCAAACTGGTTGCGGAATGGTGCAAAATGGATGTGGAGTGGTGCGAACTGGTTGCCGAGTGGTGCGAACTGGCTGCGGGGTGGTGCAAACTGGTTGCGGAATGGTGCAAAATGGATGTGGAGTGGTGCGAACTGGTTGCCGAGTGGTGCGAACTGGCTGCGGGGTGGTGCAAACTGGTTGCGGAATGGTGCAAAATGGATGTGGAGTGGTGCGAACTGGTTGCCGAGTGGTGCGAACTGGCTGCGGGGTGGTGCAAACTGGTTGCGGAATGGTGCAAAATGGATGTGGAGTGGTGCGAACTGGTTGCCGAGTGGTGCGAACTGGCTGCGGGGTGGTGCAAACTGGTTGCGGAATGGTGCAAAATGGATGTGGAGTGGTGCGAACTGGTTGCCGAGTGGTGCGAACTGGCTGCGGGGTGGTGCAAACTGGTTGCGGAATGGTGCAAAATGGATGTGGAGTGGTGCGAACTGGTTGCCGAGTGGTGCGAACTGGCTGCGGGGTGGTGCAAACTGGTTGCGGAATGGTGCAAAATGGATGTGGAGTGGTGCGAACTGGTTGCCGAGTGGTGCGAACTGGCTGCGGGGTGGTGCAAACTGGTTGCGGAATGGTGCAAAATGGATGTGGAGTGGTGCGAACTGGTTGCCGAGTGGTGCGAACTGGCTGCGGGGTGGTGCAAACTGGTTGCGGAATGGTGCAAAATGGATGTGGAGTGGTGCGAACTGGTTGCCGAGTGGTGCGAACTGGCTGCGGGGTGGTGCAAACTGGTTGCGGAATGGTGCAAAATGGATGTGGAGTGGTGCGAACTGGTTGCCGAGTGGTGCGAACTGGCTGCGGGGTGGTGCAAACTGGTTGCGGAATGGTGCAAAATGGATGTGGAGTGGTGCGAACTGGTTGCCGAGTGGTGCGAACTGGCTGCGGGGTGGTGCAAACTGGTTGCGGAATGGTGCAAAATGGATGTGGAGTGGTGCGAACTGGTTGCCGAGTGGTGCGAACTGGCTGCGGGGTGGTGCAAACTGGTTGCGGAATGGTGCAAAATGGATGTGGAGTGGTGCGAACTGGTTGCCGAGTGGTGCGAACTGGCTGCGGGGTGGTGCAAACTGGTTGCGGAATGGTGCAAAATGGATGTGGAGTGGTGCGAACTGGTTGCCGAGTGGTGCGAACTGGCTGCGGGGTGGTGCAAACTGGTTGCGGAATGGTGCAAAATGGATGTGGAGTGGTGCGAACTGGTTGCCGAGTGGTGCGAACTGGCTGCGGGGTGGTGCAAACTGGTTGCGGAATGGTGCAAAATGGATGTGGAGTGGTGCGAACTGGTTGCCGAGTGGTGCGAACTGGCTGCGGGGTGGTGCAAACTGGTTGCGGAATGGTGCAAAATGGATGTGGAGTGGTGCGAACTGGTTGCCGAGTGGTGCGAACTGGTTGCGGGGTGGTGCAAACTGGTTGCGGAGTGGTGCGAACTGGATGCAGAGTGGTGCGAACTGGTTGCAGGGTGGTACAAACGTGTTGCGGAGTGTTGCGAACTGGTTGCGGAGTAGTGCGAACTGGTTGCGGAGTGCTGTGAACTGGTTGCGGAGAAGTGCGAACAGGTTGCGGAGTGGTGCGAACCGGTTGCGGAGTGGTGCGAACCGGTTGCGGAGTGGTGCGAACTGGTTGCGGAGTGGTGCAAATGGGTTGCGTAGTGGTGCGAACTGGTTGCGGAGTGGTGCGAACTAATTGTGGAGTTTTGCGAACTGGTTGTGGAGTGGTGCGAACTGGTTGCGGAGTAGTGTGAACTGGCTGTGGAGTGGTCCGAACTGGTTGCGGAGTGGTGCAAACTGGTTGTGTACTGGTGCGAACTAATTGCAGAGTGGTGCGAACTGGTTGCGGAGTGGTGCAAACGGGTTGCGGAGTGGTGCAAACAGGTTGCGGTGTGGTGCGAACTGGTTGCGGAGTGGTGCGAACTAATTGTGGAGTGTTGCGAACTGGTTGTGGAGTGGTGCGAACTGATTGCGGAGTGGTGCGAACTGGTTGCGGAGTGGTGCAAACGGGTTGCGGAGTGGTGCAAACAGGTTGCGGTGTGGTGCGAACTGGTTGCGGAGTGGTGCGAACTAATTGTGGAGTGTTGCGAACTGGTTGTGGAGTGGTGCGAACTGATTGCGGAGTGGTGCGAACTGGTTGCGGAGTGGTGCAAACGGGTTGCGGAGTGGTGCAAACAGGTTGCGGTGTGGTGCGAACTGGTTGCGGAGTGGTGCGAACTAATTGTGGAGTGTTGCGAACTGGTTGTGGAGTGGTGCGAACTGATTGCGGAGTGGTGCGAACTGGTTGCGGAGTGGTGCAAACGGGTTGCGGAGTGGTGCAAACAGGTTGCGGTGTGGTGCGAACTGGTTGCGGAGTGGTGCGAACTAATTGTGGAGTGTTGCGAACTGGTTGTGGAGTGGTGCGAACTGATTGCGGAGTGGTGCGAACTGGTTGCGGAGTGGTGCGAACTGGTTCTGGAGTAATGCAAAATTGTTGTGGAGTGGTGTGAACTGGTTGCGGAGTGGTGCGAACTGGTTGCGGAGTGTTGAGAACTAGTTGCGGAGTAGTGCAAAATGGTTACAGAGTGGTGCAAACTGGTTGCGGAGTGCTGTGAACTGGTTGCGGAGAAGTTCGAACTGGTTGCGGAGTGGTGCGAACCGGATGCGGAGTGGTGCGAACCGGTTGCCGAGTGGTGCGAACTGGATGCGGAGTGGTGCAAACGGGTTGCGTAGTGGTGCGAACTGGTTGCGGAGTGGTGCGAACTAATTGTGGAGTTTTGCGAACTGGTTGTGGAGTGGTGCGAACTGATTGCGGAGTGGTGTGAACTGGCTGTGGAGTGGTCCGAACTGGTTGCGGAGTGGTGCAAACTGGTTGTGGAGTGGTGCGAACTAATTGCAGAGTGGTGCGAACTGGTTGCGGAGTGGTGCAAACCGGTTGCGGAGTGGTGCAAACTCGTTGCGGTGTG
>SZWC01023866.1:1355-24579 GCA_023375785.1 Penium margaritaceum
TATATCTATATCTATATCTATATCTATATCTATACCTATATCTATATCTATATCTATATCTATATCCATGTCTATATCTATATCTATATCTATGTCTATGTCTATATCTATACCTATATCGATATATATATATATATATATATGTATATACATTTATACGTATGTTTATGTCTTTTCCCATGTCTTAATAGTTATCTCTATCTATATCTATTTCCATATCTTTTTTTATATATAGGTTTTTTTTTTCAAGTTTGTATCTATATTTGCATCCACATCTACATGTATATCCATATGCGGATCCTCTTGCATATCAATTCTTTCATCTTGACCTACTTTTGTACCTATGTCAATTTTAATTTTGTTTCTTTAATGAAGTAGTGAGATATCAAATTTTAATTCATTTTTTATTTTTTTTTTTAACTGATTTCTAAGTCGAACCATGGATGAAGCATTTTGTAGTGGACTTGCAATCCCTGCATTTCCTGGTACGCTTTTTGCCTGTTCGGGGATTGTTTTGACGTCTTGAGCTTTTCTTCTTTTCTTTTCCATTTAGGCATATCTGGGATATTCTCTTACCGCAGATGTCCATGTTCAGATCGTGATTTGGTGTTGATGCCCTCCTCCTTTTTGTCCGTTTCCGATGATGTTTTTCTTCATTGAATGAAGGATGCGAAGTCGGAAAGAAGGATCTTGATCCTATACAGTGACGTTTTGCTCTCTGAGAACTCGCTATTCACTCTTATCGGCTCCCATTTTGGTGTATCAGATAGACGATTTCAATGGTAGCAGTCTTCAAAATAGATGCGATTTGGTCTCGGCATAATTCTGACATCAGTTTCCAAAGTTGACATTTGAAAGTTATGCGCCACCGAAACAGGTCCCTGCTGACATCAAGATCTCGGCTCGACAGTCCGTATAGGTGCGGGGCACACACGCAGCATCTCGGATACATTTGCCCAGCCTTTTATCGCCCGTCGCACTGGCAAGCGTATGACCACACCACACAAGAAAACAAAAGGCAGGTGTTGCACGCAAAGCGTGCATAGGGTTACATATCAACCGAGAAAAAGTATTCATATTGGTATCTCTTAAGAGGCTAAATAATTGCCCGCTATCTGGACCACATAATGGAAGGTTTGCCATGAGAATTTACTTCATCCATGGAAGGTTTACCTTCCTTGCCCGCATTCGTTTTAACTCTTTTTTTTTGTTTGCCCATGTGTGCTCTTAAACATTGTGTATGGTTTGGGCGAACTCTTCCTAAACCGCATCAAGCTATGCTAGATCACTTCCAGCTTGTGTGGATGTAATGGCTAAAAAAACACAACAAAAAATTGAACGAATGCGCTTGAAAGTATAGTATTATGTATAACAATTCACCAGCATATTGAAGAAGAACCTCAAAAGACATTTCTTCTCCTTTTTTATGAATATCGTTTTATCTGATGATTAATGTGTTTAAATGAGATTAATTTGTTCTTTTATCGTGAACATGCTAGCTTCACACGTCTATTATGAACTTTGCATAATAAAACATGATCTTGGACTAATTTGGATTAATTGTGAATGTTTCCTTATGTTATAAAAGATAAGTTGACGTAAATATAGGCAGAATTTAATTTGTTTACCTTCTTGTATAACGATGGTTGAATTTCTTTTCTTTCATTTTGGCTGTGTTTGAAGCCGGGTTCACAAGTCTCAAGAGTTTAGCATGTCGACCCGTTCCGTGAAACAGGACAGGGCGAGGCCAAGGAGGAGCAATGTAGAGGGAAAGAAACAATGTTAAATTCCGCTTGCCAATGGACTGGAGGGGTTGTAGCCAACCCAACGTACAGTACTTACCTTTTCGTCTTGGCGTTGGACTGATCATTCCGTACTATCCGGGGTCTGTCCGGAAATCTAGGTCGATGTCCATGTATTTTTCTTGTGGACCGACCCAGGCTGGGCGTCCGCGGACATGGAGGGGCATACAGTCCGACTGATTCTTGCACCCTGATTGGTGGATGTTTCAGAAAAATGACCGATCCACCAATCACGATTTCCTTGAAGCATCTTTTGGCCACGAACCGATTGTAATAGGTTACTATGTAACCCAAAAAAGCCAAAAACCAAAAGAGCCTTGCGCGCGTTGGCTCGCCCGCTACCGGCAAGTCAACCTATTTGCCCTTTTTTACTCTCGGACAAGACCACCGCCTGGTTCTTTCTAGTTTCGGTGGGTTTTGCCACCCAACTGCCAATACATTTTTGGCCCATGGTCGTATGGGTTTTATGCAAGTCGCCCCTAGTTTTGGCCAACCATCGTCAAAGCGCCCCCATTTCTCATATTATTCTCAAGTAGCCCCCAATTTCAGATTTTATCTTTACTTAGCCCCCAATGAAAAACTTCATTTCATAGTGCCCCTAGTTTTAGAAATCATTTTCAACTTGCTTCCAACATTCTTGAGACGTGGAGTAAATGGTACTTTCTGTCGCCGTTTTGGAGTTGCGAGCTTCCGGCGAAGACATCCTTTCCGTGAAGTGCATACCTTTACAAAATTGAATTGTCACCCGAATAGTTTTCATGCATACAGTTGAGCGTGCACGGTCATAGTATGTTTCAAAAAATTGTCCTTCATCGAAGATTCTGGTCGCCTTCGCAACGACCACCCCTCACTAAATGTGAAACAACATTTCCATACGCACATGCATGGTGTTATCGCATGTTCCATTTGCCAAGATGTTGACAACAGGTCCTTTCCCATGTGACATCTTACAATAGTTGTCTTCTTTTTGTACTTCCTGTCTGATGGAATCGCTGCCTTCAAAACATCTCTAGCCAAAGTTAGCATGCACATTGGCTAAGCAGAATATGGACATTATCATATGATCATGAGTACGTCGCGGTTGAGTGTCAACCACTACATCATTACGCAGGCGTTGCAGGCAGTCTGGGTTCTTCATTTGACTCATGCACAGTGGTTTTGTCAACGGGTTCGGGATGCCGGTCCTCGATCCTCCTCGTGTCTCACCGTGCATGGTGCTTGCGACCGTCCCAGCTCCAGGTCAGTCTGGGGGGTGGGGGCATGTTACACATTTAAAACAGAATTTCATTTTCATTATGCCCCCAAAGTGGTACAATGGCAGGGGTTGGACCTTTGAGTACAGGCTGGCCCCCACTCCCATCAACGAGTCAACCCCGATGCAGTCCTCAATTCAGCGACCTTCCCCAGTATGACTTAACTTATTTTCACACCAAAGAAAACCACATGCACCCTTTTTTACGCACCCTCATGGGTGGATGATCTAAGCAACCGTACGGACGCCTTGAGGAGGAACTATTTTTTGGAGCAGCTGGCAATCTAGTTCATCACCTAGCGCTCCCCAGAACCCGGTCCTATCAGCTACAGTCTTGGGAAGGTCCACCGTGTGAGACTTCCTTGTTACATAGAACTTGACGGTAAATGGGAACACATCTGTTGACGCCATGTGTGCAACTCACACAGGTTTTGACGCCTTTTTTTTGACAATTATGTCTCAGGCATGAATGTTTTTCTGGTTTATTACAAGCACTGTTGTGCATGCTCTCTTCCTGTCGTCCTAACTGAAACGTTCTCCCCCCTTGAGGAGTATTTTGATGATGACACACCCTCCAAGAAGAATAAGGGCGGCGGCCCGTAGTTCCTCAAGGACATGGAGTTCTCTAACATGGAGGAGTGCCAGTGTTCCATTGAAGACTACGCCGTTTTGGAGCGCTTTCCCAGCAAGTGGGAGCGCAGCGAACCCAGCCGCATCGTTTTGCACTATTACAACCACCACACGCACGGGTGCACGTGGATCATTTCTGTACGTATCAATGCCAAGAACAACCTGAACATGTCCTCCTATGTGGAGGGACATTGCTGCACACCCGGGCAGACCAAGGGCAGCCCCGACCACGGCTACAATTGAGCCCTTCGCCACATTCGTGACATAGCGTAGCGGGATCCGATAATAGACCCGAATGCCCTATGCTTTGTGGTGGAGGCTATGACACACAAGAAGGTGCCCTACCAAACCATGTGGAAGGCAAGTGACAAGGTATAGGAGGAGATCATGGGCAACATGGTTCAGTCATGGAGATTGATCCCCGTCTATTGTACTGAGGTAAGTACGTGTTTCTCGCATGCATTAAGTGAACAACATGCTTAAATCATGTGCCATGATCTGGAATCACTTGACATGCCGTTTATAACTGTAGTTGATGAAGGTGGACCCAAACATGATCACTGTAGCCTTCCAAGATGACACAAATCACAAACTCCACCGCGCCTTTGTGGCTCTTGGAGCATGCCAGTTGGGGTGGGCACATGTCTGCCACATCATCACACTTGACGCCACTCACATTAAGAATGGCCACAAGCAGGTGCTACTCAGCGCGCATTATTTCAACACATACAAAAACTCGGTCCCGATGGCTTACGCCAACTGCAACGGGGAGGACGAGGATCATCAGTGACCATGACGCGGTGCTCATCGCTACCATTCGCAAAACGCTACCGCAAGTCACTCACAAGAACAACACCTACCATATCAACAAAAATGTTCGGTTGTCATACGGGAAGCAAACGTCCGAGGTCTTCTGAAGGCTGGTGCACGCGTACACCCACGGGGAGTGGAACAAGATCTCAGAAGAACTTGCAGCTGTTAACGCTGGGATGTTCACCTACCTATTTGGCATCAATGGGGAGGGTGTTATCCCGCTGGCAACATGGTCGCGGTGGTATAGTATGCGGCGCTTTGGCGGTCATACGACCAGCAATGCTACTAAGTCGCTGAATGCGAGGATTGTGGAAGCATCCAGGTTGTTCCCATTCCATTGCTTTGCTAGCCTCTACCCCTACATGCAGAAAACATTTGCAACACGCAAGAAGTTGGCACATGATGCGTAGACTGGGCAATGGCACCAGGCAAGGCGCTGATAAACAACAAGCGGCAGATGCAAGTCTACGACGAGGTTCATACCCTCAACCTTTAAGGCCTGGTGACTAGCGCCGGTGGTGAGCCACACAATGTGGACTGGCGCATGCGCACGTGCTCGTGAGGCAAGATCCAGGAGTTCAACATCCCGTGCGTTCACGCCTGAACCGTCGTCGTGGAGAACGGGGTGTACCCGGATGGCATGGCGATCCGATGCCCGGAGTGAACCTCAAGGTTTTGAAGCCGCTTGACAAGGGTTGGGGCCCGCCTAGCCCTGATCGGGGTTATAGGCGGCCGCCTAGCAAACGGAAGCGGCACGAGGTGCTTTGGCGTGCCAACCACATCTGTGGAATGTACGGGTTAAAGGTCCACCCCAAGTGGCGATGCGTGAACCCGCCCACAACCACAACACGCAAACTCATGCATGCACAGGAGTCTCTCTGTCAGGCTGCACTAGAGGCCACATCAGTTTTGGGTAGTAATGCAGGAGATGCAACCGCTGACAGCACAGCCAATGGGTCAGCAGGCAACAGCCTGGCTGTGGGAACAAGTGCAGCAGCCGGCAATAGCACAGCAGGCACAAGCGATGTATAAGGAACAAAGCAGCAGCCGGCATTAATGCTGTAGCCACAAGCATACATGGCAGCGCAGGGGACTTCACACAGGAGCAGGGGATAGACAAAAACCCCGACAACAACCACACGGATGGGGAGGAGTGCGAGGAAGGCGGGAACCCCTAAAACCCTATCGTTCCACGTGGCACAACCACGTGAGAACAGGTCCCTAGCGGCCGACTAGAGTGGAGGAGTGACGCGATGCATCTACCATCGCGGCACTCCTCTTCGCCTCAAATCCAGCCCATGAATGGAATCCGAGCTAGAGTCAGAGTAGACTCTAGAATGAGGCTATTTTTCAGACTGGGACTTGTCGAGACATCGTTCTTGAGCTCTCAAGACCCGAGAACCATAATTAAACACCATTTTTACTCCTAGAAATGTCTCGTATGCTACATTCCTCTGCTTTTGCTTCAAACCATCCCGGTTCTTCTTTGCTTATGGTGGTGTGATCATAGTGTACTTCACAATTCAAATCATGTAACAAGAAGCACAAACAAGATCACATGTATGAACTCTTGATATCCCCAACACGATTGCGTCATATTCAGGCACAAATAACCACACACGTGTGGTTTTTATGATTTTGGTCATTCGCACACAACATCCAGTGTTGATCGCATGATCCCTTGGCTCTTGCCAGGATGAGACATGTACAATTCTTGCACGTTCTTCACACGTGTTGGTGAGTCTCCACAGAAGACACATCACACATGTGTATTGGTGACTTTGGTGATGTCTTTTGGGACATAATTTGTCAAGATTTTCTTGCCAATTTAGAATAGGGTACATGGGATAAATATTCCCACATTTTGTGTGGTACGTGTTTGAAACCCATGGTCAACTTGACCACACAATCGGGTTCGACCACAAGAGCTTTTACCGTTTCAAATGCCTTTGACAACGGTTAAGATAGAGTTCCTCAACTTGAGGATTCATGAAAAATGAACACAGTTTTGGCACGTCAAGTAACTTCCATGTTTTTCCTCCACTTTTTACTTGAAACCTTCCAAGCGTCACCTGGTGGTGTGTTGAGAAAACCATCGGTCTTCCCCTTTTCCCATGAACAAGAAAATTTGTTAGGACAATGATTAAGAACTTCTCAAAACATTGTAGATCTTAGATTGAGCTCTATACTGGTTTTTACGGCGGTCAAAACTGGGTTCAATATATGATGTCATCTTTAATTCTAATGGTCAGCCATCGGGCCTGGAGCAAAAGAAAGGAAAAACAAACTGCATATAAGATTCAAAATTGTTATCTCATCATTCACGTTAGTCTCATTGCCAGTTGTACCACTTACACACATCCTATTGTATCAAGAAAATGTTTGGAACACTGTCGCCGCGTCTGGGGGGGCCATGTCCTCTGGGAAACGTGGATGGAGGAAGCTTCCTCCCACATCTGTAAATCTCTCTGGTGGGGAAGAGGAGGGGGAAAAAACCTCCTCTCAGGCCATTGGTCCCTCATTCAACATTGGAGAGAGGGGAGAGAGTACCCTCCTCCTCTTCCTCTGGGATCCTCGGCTCTGAGAGTGAGGGAGGAGAACTTCCCTCCCTCCTCTTCCTTTAGATCTGATGGTAGTGAGGGAAAGAGGGGGGTGACCCCTCTCTCTGTGGGATTGTCACCCCTTGCATTGAGAGATACAGGGGAGACGAATGCCCCTCTCTCTCCTCAGGGACTGTCCAATCCTCAATGAGGAAGAGAGGGGGGGGGGGGACGTCCTTCCCTCTTCCATTGGAACTGTGGGCCTGCTCAACAAGGGAGAGAGGGGGAGCCAACACCCCTCCCTCTTTTCTATGGCTGTCAGCCCTCTCCACGAGGGGGAAAGGTAGGGATAACACCCGTCCCTCTCCTCTAGGACCGTCGGCCTCCCTCCATGCGAGAGAGACGGGGGGTAATATCCATCCTTCTTCCATTGAGGTTGTCGGTCCCATCTGCAAGGGAGAGATGGGGGTTGAACACCCTCTCTTCCTTCTAGGGCCGTCGGCCCCCTCCATGAGGGGACATTGCCGGGATAATGCTCCTCTCTTGCCTTGGAGGCTGTCGGCCTCTCTTTGCAAGGGAGAGAAGGGGAGGCACTGTTCCTACCTCGTTGTCCTCAAAGGTCGTCAGCCTCTCTAATTCAAGGAGGGGGGAGAAACTTGCCCCATTCACATGTGGCCGTCGTCGGCTTGTTGACCGAGCTCTCTGCTCGGTTGGACTCTGGTGGCATTCTGCAAGAATTTGGGCGTGCTCTACCTATCACTTCCAAAACCTTATTTTTGGAACACAGAGCTCTTGGCTTGTTAAATAAAACTATTGGGTTGTGGAAATGAGCTATATGCTTGTTGGTTTGGTGGTGTTTAACACCGGGAGTCATTTCCTCTCTCTTCACAGCCTCGATTGACGGATGAAAACCTTTTTTCAGGCAAATCCAGTGCATATCAGCAGCCATAATAGACAAAAGTTGGCTCTGATGCTTATGTAACAACATTTTCCGCTTTGCGACAAACTACAAAACAAAAATGTAGGCCCTCAGAATAGTGGTCCAAGGAGAATGGGCAAATGATTGCCTCAGCCATTCTGGATGAGACAAACTGCACCACAAATGGATTTTGTCATCATAGGGCATTCTTGGGAACATGCATCCAAAAACCCTATCGTTCCACGTGGCACAACTCTTGTGATGTGAGTCATTCCCGTCTGTTTGTACAGCTTACTGTGACCACTTGGCCATTTCCATGCAGGTGCAGATCCCAGGTGTGGACCTAGCTGGTGGCGGAGGACGGACAAGTGGTGGATCGACCCATTTGCAGCTGCCAAAATCTTTCACAATATCCAAGGTGCTTGCCAGGATGTTATGCAATTTATCTACTTTCGTTGGAGTTTTCTCGGTGGACTAGATCTTGAGCCCAGTTTTGCATGCTTTACATTATGTCTCCATTGATTAGTGCCAGACCTATATGTGTGACTGGTAGTGTCGTGCTCAAGATTTCGCATCTTTAGGTTCAGAGGGTGTTGCGTTTGGATGCCTGTAAGTAGAGTTACGGCAGAAAAAGTGATTTTGGGCCTGTTTAAGGATAAACTGACACTTCCGTGTGCGTCATCCGCCGTATGCCACGACAAGTATTTATGCTGTGTACTTGTCAATTGTCATTTCTCTCTGCATTACTGAGCTATTTGAGCTTATAAGACTTTGCGCGTCTTCCTAGCCTAACTCTTGTTGTTTCTTGCACATGCTTGCTTGCTACTGCACCTACTGACTGGAGTATGTCACCACATGAGTAGCAACAAGGCTAAGAAGCTTCCTAGCAGTTTCTCATGGTATGAGAGAGCGGCAAGCCATCCCTTGCTCAGCTGCACAGCAGAGATGCAACAATGGCAGCAACAGTGAGAGTCACAGCTAAAACCACGGTCCTGGGAGGACCCACCAAGCCACGGTGACTCGTCATAGTAGATTACAACAGGGATGACACCCTTACAACCGCATCACCACGCCATCACCATGGGGCAGCCAAGGGTCTCCCAAACCTCTCCAGAAGCAGTTGAGGTACATGATGTTGAAAAGGGGTCAGTGAAGATTCCCAGGAGCTTCACTCAGGTCGCACCTACCACCCACCCGGACGTGAGAGAGTGTAACTGCTCCATATAACCACCGTTTTTGGCGTGGAAGGACTCGTTAGAAAGCTCCTGCAAAACCCTATCCATCGCATCCACTTCTGCCTCATTTCATGCTCTCTAGGCTCCATGGAACAAAGCAACACTCTCAGATCTAGATGTTTGTCAGATTTTGGACTGAATATAAAACAGTGATGTTTTTGGCCCTTTTGAAGGTGTTTTTCCACAAAACTACCACCATTGCATTTGGCATCCTCTGGCGCATAATCGCTCTAAAATTCTCTTCATTTGGAAAACGTTCATGCTCATGCCATCAATATAGATGATGATGTCAGCACGAATAGACGTCCAAATCTTTGGCTGAAACATCATGTCTTGCTAGCATTCCAACTCCTCAAGAAACGCCATCAGTTCTTGATTCTGACAATGTTGACTTTTGGATGCATACTGAGCAGCACCGATGCCATCGCTTTGTGACAAGTACAAGGGGTTAGGAGACCCCTCCTCTTCCTCCTCTTTGGGCATCATGAGTCGATGGTTGCAATCAGTTACAATTGACGAGCTTCGTCAGACGCAGGATGAGATGCGCTTCCAGTAGCAAATTAAGACCGATGAGCTACAAGAGATCACGGAGTTACTGATGGGTCATCTAGGGGCCTCACAACTGAGATCAAGAGGACTTGTTGGAGCTATACCATCTGCTCATCGGTCTATGCCCTGCATAGCATCGGTGCCTTGGTACCTCTCATCACATGTTGACACTTGGGATGAGGTTGAGATGGAGGACGATACACGTGAAGAGAAGATTCGCATCCTTGAGGAGTGCATTTGTGTGTTGCGTCTGGGGTTCTAGCCTCTTACCGCCCCAACATCTCGCCATAACGACCGTACTTGTCATTGAGTAGCATTCACCTTTAGTGGCGTTTCTCTCACCGGTGGTCTCCCTGTGCCTTGTTTGCCATCTCCTAAGCCTGAGGTCGCCCTTCCCACAGAGTGGCGACCGAAGGACTTTGAGACACCTCTACCCCGTTACAATAGCAATGAGGGGTTTAACTTTTTGGAGATCCTGTTTCAGGTTTGGTTTGACTCTTACAGCTTTTGGCCCTACTACCACAACCACTACCAAACTCACGATGCTCACCAAGTACAAACAGCAGCAAGAGCGATGCGCGACCTGCTCTACGCCATGTCGCGGGAGATTGTTGTCGACTTTCGCCCCTTTTTGGGTGAGGCGAGGACCGGGAATGGAGCTAACCCACACCAGGGATGGGACCTGGCCTTGACATTGCTCGCATCTCTGGCGTGTGGTCAGCTCCAGTCCCGGTCAGGGCCAGTCAGCTCCAGTCCCAGGCCTGGAGCTGACCCACGCTGGGGATGAGAGCTGACCCACGCTAGGGATAGTCAGCTCCAGACCCGGGCCTGGAGCTGACTCACGCCAGGGATGGGAGCTGACCCACGCCAGGGATGAGACCCATGCCACGAGGACGGCTCAACTGCGTGACTTCGACTCCCGCCACTAGGGTCCCACGAAGTTTGCAACAAACTTGTGGCAATGCGCCATGCGCTTTTATACACATCTTACAACTGGTGGTGGGATGCAGCTGTGGGAACTAAACACCATCATGATTGGGGTGTACTTGGGCCACGTGAATCTCTTTATGGGTTTTGACCGTGCGGCCATCTTTGAAGTGTCAGAGTCACTTAAGCAGCTTCCTTGAACTCATTGCTACATTCTTTAGGCGACATCGGCTCATGAGGCTGTTGTCACCCATCAGCGGAGAACACTTGTTGCAGCAATGACTGCGAACCCTCCTATGCCTCTATCCCAGTTCACTAGTCCCACCTCCACCAATTCCTCCTCTTGCTCCACTATCTTGGAACAAGACTTAGGGCATTGCAGTGATTGCAGAGGAGAAGAAGGGGAAAAAACACCGTGGCAAGGGACAGCAATAGCAACAACAATAGCTGATAACCAGTGGCATTGCACGTTCTGTCTACTACTATAACCGTGCAAGCGCTCATCGCTACACAAAGTGTGAGTAGCCGCTTCATAGGCCTCAGATTATGCATGGCCTCCAGGCGACGCATGCGTAGAGCATGTTCTCTAGTGACACACAAATGAGCCGCGCCGTACCCACGACTGCAATAGACGCAACCGCTTCACCAGGCAACACTGGCGTTATGGACCCTCAGGATTGCACAATTGCTGAGCTTAGTCAGCTACAAGCACTTCATACATAGGGAGGTGCAAGTGTGTTGTCACACCTAAGTGGTTCCTAGACAAATTGTCCTACGGTGTTTGTTGCATGCAATAATGCTTGTTGGGGAGCTTAGTCGGCTCGTGATGAGGATGGACCTGACGGTACCGAATGACTTCACGAGTCACAAGTCTTTGGTGTTCGCCATTGTCGTAAGTCCTATGCTTCCCGCTCAGCACAGGCAGAGTATTCCATGAAGCTTTGTTTAATGTCGATAACTTGTCATAAGCCAAGTAACACATAGATCATTGACTCCGGTATCACCCATCACATGAATTCTAGTCATAGTGACTCCGTTGTGCTCGGTTATGTTATGTCCAATCGGTCCATTTGTACAAGGTCTGGTAAATCGTTGCATGTGCAAGGAGTTGGGGTTGTGCAATTTGATGGTTTGTCTGGCCCCTTGTATATTTCAGATGGGTTCTTTGTGCCATTGTTCTTTGTGCCTCAATTGCCGATGACCTCTATTGTGTCTCTCATACCACTCCCTCTACCTCCTCTCCTTTCTCTGCATGTGCACGTGTGTTTTTCACTGGTGTTTTCTCTCCAGAGGACCAGTGCTTGCTCCATCACCACCTTTGCTATGTGAGCTCGGACAATGTATCTTAGCTCATTCGGACTCAGTCAGCCCTTGATCTTGATTCGGCTTCCTTTGAGTAGCCGCCAAAGACCGACTGTCTCTTCTGTGGTCAGGGTACGATGCATCGCTGAACCTATCCCAACTCCACTTCTCAGGAACTACGACCGCTTGAGTTGGCCCACTCGGATCTTCTCGGTGCCCTCCTTGTCGAGTCCCTCTCAGATCGGGGGCGATAAGTCCTCACCCTGACTGATGACTTTACGTGGAAGAGGTGGGTCTATAGCCTCCGCCACAAGAGTGATGCTGCCCTGGCAGTTTGCTTGTGGCTAGTGATGGTAGAGCGCCATTCTCGTCAGACCTTCCACACGTTTCGCTCTGATTGTGGTGGTGAGTTCTTAGGCAAGATGAACACCTTCTTTGCACAGCCCTGTATGTTTTCACCTACTCTTGATCCCTGCTACACCGCAGTAGAACAAGGTGTCTGAGCATTGGAACCACACCGTGGAGGACGCAGTCTGCCTAATGCGGTCTTTATCAATCTTCTAGAGTCCATTGTCTTTCATGGATTTTCCTACATGACGTGGGTCTAGAACCTCCTACCTCACGGTCCTCCTTCAAACCACGTCACACCGTATAAGTTGTGGTTTAGCCATCGCGCTGACTTCCCTTGCTCGTGTCTAGGGGTCCTTAGCCTATATCTGGTACAACGTGGACCAATAACGGTTTAAGGTCTCACCTCGGGGCTGCATGTGTGCCTTCCTCGACATTTTTCCGCAGTCAAAGACGTGGCGCTTTTGGGACCCGCATCGTCGAGTCTTGAGACACTCCCTCCTTTGAGGCTCTCACCTATCGTGACCTATCTAGCATTCTTTCACTTGCCGCCGACCAAGTTCCCACGTATGTGGCTTCCCGACAGATGGGGGAGTCTAGGCCTATGGACGGGTCTGTCCAGGCCTCCTCACCTGTGGTCCAATCTCCGGTTGATGACGACCCAACCATTATGCATGTCAGTCTAGTGGCCTTGTTGGCTCCTTCTGGCACACCTGATCCCGTGCCAATCTTACTCCCCTCTAGCACACGTGATCCCGTGCCAGTTTTAGTCCCTTCTCACACACTTGCTTCCATTCAGTCTTAGTCCTTTCTGGCACACTTGTTTGCGTGCTAGTGTCATTCCCTTCTAGCACATCCACTTCTGTGCCTATGCTAGTTTACTCTAACACACCTTGCCTCATGCCTGTGGTAGTCTCCCTAGTCATACCTGGTCCTCTGTCTACACCAGCTTCCCTAACGTGTGAGCTCACACCATTCTACTATGTTCCTACACTGAGTTGCACCTTGTGTGCCTTGTTGGTCATGAGTTGGTCTCCGGAGAGTTATCCGTCACTTGCAATGTTGCAGCCGACCTTGTCATGGTCCGACCGAGTCCAGAGGCATGTGTCTTAGCTTCCTCGCGCTCTCCCTTGACGACGTCCGATCCAAGCACATTAAATGAGGCACTCGGCTGGGGATGCATAGTTGTGGCCTGCTGTTTGTGAGGATGAGGTGAGATCCATCCGTAAGCTTGGTTTCTATGAGCTTGTCGACCTCCCACCTAGAGGGAAGACCATATAGGCCAAGTGGGTCTTTCAAAAGAAGGTGCAGCCTGATGGCACACTGGATTATAGCAAGGCTTGCTTGACGGCCGAGGGGTTCTCACACTTTGAGGGCGTAGATTTTACTAACACCTTTGTACCCGTTGGTCGTATAACCACCGCTCTTGCTCTGTTCGGGGTTGTTGCTCACCACGACTGGGAGTTGCACCAGATGGATGGGAACAACGTGTTCCTTCATGACACCTTAGAGGAGGAGATCTACAAGGTCCAGCCAGCTTGATTCAAAGCAGGTGACAAGGTTTGGGGCTTGCGCAAGGCCTTGTACAGCTTGAAATAGTCACCCACGTGCTAGAGCTTAGAGATCACCTACAAACTAACACATGCTGGTTACATGTAGAGTGGTGCCGACCCATCCTTCTTTCTTAGACATACAACATGCTTCATGCTTCATCGCCATCCTGGTCTACGTGGACGACCTCCTGATTGCGTCTCCTTCTATGGAGGCTATGAAGGAGGCCAAGGGAGTCCTTCAGGCTGCCTAGAGGAAGAAGGACCTTGGTCCTGCAACTGTGTTTCTTGGGATGGAAATCTTACGTGATCGTCAACGACGAATAATCTTGCTACATCAGGCACGTTACGCTCGCGTTGTGGAGGATCGGTTTGCTTGCCTCCTTGGTGCAGTTCCCATAGCCTCCAACCCCATCATGCCTAAAGGGCACTATTCTCTGAAGGTGGATGATTCAACACAACAAGGGGAGGCAGAGAACGTGATCATGTACTTGCGCCTGCTTGGCTCTTTGGTGAACTTGGCCACTACTACATTTCTTGACATTGCCTTTGCTATCAACCTCCTTGAAAAGTTTTCACAGTGTCCTCGAGGAAGAGCACTTCATGCGGCTTTGTGAGTGGTGCGGTACATGGTCTCCATACCATACCTTGGATTGTGCTTTCGACAATAGTGCTTGGTAGCAGTTGATGGCTACATAGACAGTGAATGGGTGCGGAGCCCTGGTGGGCGCAGTTGGAAAGGCTATGTGTGCCTGTTGGGTGGCACCGATGTGTCGAGGTACAACTACAAGTAGGAATGAATAGAATATAGCTCATCAGAGGCACCGTTTAGGCGATGTGGCTGTAGCTTTTGTTTCGTGAGTTAATTCAATCTCTGCCTTGCATCGTTTTGCGTTGTGACAACCAGAGTGGTCTTGCTATTGCAAAGAACTCTGGTATGTTTCATGCATGCACAAAGTATCACTTTGTGCGTGATGCTTTGGAGCGACAGGTAATCTTCGTCAACTGGTTCCGCATGGACATGCAACGGGTTGACTTCCTGACCAAGGCACTAGTGAGCGGAAATTTCATGGTAGCCATTCATTTTGTTGGGCTTCTCCTCTTTCCTGAGGGTGACTGGGAGTGTGATGTGTGAGTATAGACCGTTGAGCATCTCGTTATGCACCTATGTTAGTTTTGCACGTGTATGGATATGCATATCATTAGGTCATGGGGGAGTCTTATGATGTGAGGCGTTCCCGTCTGTTTGTACAGCTTACTTTGACCACATAGTAGTGTCCATACTTGTGCAAATCCTTGATGCTGACCCAGCTGGTGTTGGAGGACAGACGGGTGGTGGCTCAACCCCCTCAGAGCTGCCAAACAGCTTTCATGACGTCCCCCATGCTTGATGGGGTGCTCTGCAGTATTTCTATAGTTGGTACAGTTCTCTCGGTGGATTCGATCTTGAGCCCAATTTGCATGTTTCATTTTGTGTGTCCATTGATCAATGCCAGACCTGTGTATGTGACAAGTCGTAGCGTTCCGCTCGTGATTTTGCATCTCGAAGTTCAAACGATGTTGTGTTTGGATGCCTATGCATAAAGTTATGGCCCAAGAAGTGGTTTTGGGTCAGTTTTAGGACAAACTGACACTGCCGTGTGCGTCACCCGCCGTGCGCCGCGACTGGTATTTCTGTGTGTGTGTTTTTCAGCTGTCATTTGTTTTTGCATTAGTATGCTATTGGAGATTATGAGACTTTACGCGTCTTCCTAACCTAACTCTTGTTGCTTCTTGCATTTTCTTGCTTGCTAGTGCGCCAGTTGAATGGACTATGTCGCCATGTCAACAATTGCAAGGCTAGGAAGATTCTTAGCAGTTTCTCAATTGTCACGTGGGGACAAGACCTTGGTAGCCAACAAGAGTCTAGGAGGAGTGACACGATGGATCTCCCATCACGTAAATCCTCTTTGCCTCAAATCGAATGTATGGACCGAATCTGGGCTAGAGTCAAAATTGACTACAGACCAAGATTTTTTCTTGGACCTCGACTCGTCGAGACATCGGTCTGGAGCTACCAAAACCTGGAAACTATGATAAAACTCCATTGTAATGATTATACTGGCTTGTACAGTAGAGGGGGTTTTCAAGTGAAAAAAACAAGGCTAGTCACTCAACCACGATTCTCGCAACGATGGGGGTGACACATCATCTCCCTCGCTTCGCCCAATCAAAGAGTTGTCCACGATTGGGCATGGCCATGAGAATGGACACAATTGCTATGAAACTTAACACAAGGATATCTTAGACTTATGTTCACGCTTGGGCCAATACATCACCTATCATTCCCATATGTCAACATTCTACGAGCCTGTAATCATTGCTGCGAGAATTGACCTCGCAACCTCCAGCCTTTGTCACACGAGGATACAATTTGTTGTTCTTGGTGACAGATGTTAGGGTGTGTTTGGCCTCGATTGTTTCCAGAACGCGGTTTAACAGATACAAGAAAGTGCAACACACACTCATGATTGGCTTGTTGCGACTGGAGTCATAGATTGGAGTCTCCGTGAAAGGCTCCAATAAGGGTTTGTCCTATGTCAAAAGTCTATCCGAGGCCAGCTTGGTTCTCCGTGTGTGGAGTAGGATTCCATTTTAGCCAAGACACATTCGTCTTGCTTTTACCTGATGCAAAACACTCCCTTAAAAACTATGAACAGTGGATATAGTATTGCAGTACCTGGATGGGTGTAGTTTCTTCAATCGTAACCATTGGAATTTTACACATTGGTAGCAATGCAATGGTTGTTTCGCTACCAAGTCAGGCAGCTTGTAGTGGAAACGATGAAAATGCCGATTCCCCCCTGTTTTGTCACTTGAGACCCTCATACACCCATGCGTCGGAACAATGAGCCTCGTTCGCCCCCATGTTTTCACCATGCTCGAACAGCGACGCATGTCGCTGCTTAAGCAGGAAAAAATCGAACATGCCTTGCTAGAATGCGGCCCTCCATTACGATCTTCGCAATGAAGGGCAATGATAGCATCGAGGGGTAGGGGGGGGAGATTGCCGGTCGACGTCCGTCAGGTGGCACTTCGTCAACCGCCGACCCCCTCCCCCCCACCCACCGCCCGCCTCTAACAGCCCATCTTTCCACCCACCCGCCTGCCGATCGAGGCCATCGCAATTGAGGGACGCGATGGAACGGGCGGCCGGTGGGCTGCCGAGAGATGGGGGGGAGTGGGGGGAGGGGGGACTTTGCCAAGGATTCCGGCCGACGGGCGACCGGAGGGGTCCCCACTCCATCAATGGGGAGTCATAAATCCCTTTTGTTTTATTTTACATTTTGTTCAACTTTATACTCTCGTTTGATGTAAAAACTATACACAAACCCACTCCCTAATTGCACCCAAGATTTTAGGGTTTGTTTTTGTGCGAGCACCTGCTGGGCCGCGCGATAGCGGGGCCCAACAGGTTCCCTTTCAACGCATGGGGAGTCTCGTACCCATATACAGACTCTCGGCAAACCACTTACGACAAATCACAAACCCTTCTATGAAGGAGTTTGTGACGATTGGGTAAAGAAATGTGACGTCAGTATGTCCATGCCGCATCCATGTAACGTCGAAATGCTATGTCTTTACAAACGAGAGGGGTGCATCATTGATTTTCTATGCTTGCAAACTCGTGTTGTCGTAGAAGGGACGGATCACGCTTACTGTTGCGAGGAAGGAGCGGATCAGAATTTTTGTTCCGATGTAGGGGCGGATGGGGTTTATTGTCCTGAGCGAGGGGGGGATAAGGCTTATTGTCCTAAACAAGGGGCACATTGTCATTCTACCCTAGTGGAAATCTGTTTTGGAGGCACTCGGTGGGACTAGCTCAACAACAATGTATAACCAAAAAACATGCAAGAGATGGATGGAGCGTGCCGAACGAGAAAACTGTCAGAATTTGTCTGAACAGACCTGCCACATCATTGGTGGTGGATACAAGCTACAAAAACAAGAGGTAGGTGTTGCACGCAAAGCGTGCATAGGGTTACATAGTAACTGAGTAAAATTATTCATGTTTATATCTCTTCAGAGGCTAAAAAAGTTCCCGCAATCTGGACCACATAATGCAAAGTTTTCCATGAGATTTTACCTCGTCCGTTGAAGCCAAAACTGGTTGTAAATGGACTGCCAAACTGTCACCCGTATTTTTTCAAACATTTTTTTTGTTCGCCCATGTGTGCTCTCAAACATTGTGTATGGTTTGGGCGAACTCTTCCTAAATTAATTCAAGCTATGCTCGATTTATTCCAGCTTGTGTGGATTTAAAAGCTGAAAAACACAACCAAGAATTGAACAAATGTGCTTGACGATATCATGTAATTCATAACAATTCACCAACATATTGAAGATGAACCTCAAAAGGCATTTCTTCTCTTTTTTTTTTAATATGGTTTTATCTGATGATGAATATGTTTGAATGAGATTTATTTGTTCTTGTATTGTGAACATGCTAGCTTCACACGTCTGTTATGAAATTTGCAAGAAAAACATCTTTGACAAATCTGGATGAATTTTGAATGTTTCCGAATGTTATGAAAGATAAGCTGACATAATTATGGGCAAAATTCAATTTCTTTGCCTTCTTCCATGACGGTGGTTGAATTTCTTCTCTTTCAACTGCATTTTTACCCTGTTTGAAGCCAGGTTCAAGAGGCTCAAGAGTTCAACATGACGACCAGTTTCGTGAAACAAGACAGGGCGAGGCCAAAGATGTAGCGCGAGGTGTGCCAAATGGCCTAACTGGCCACCTCAAGCTACAAAGGAGGAGCGACATAGATGGAGAAAACAACATTAAATTATGCTCACCAATGGACTGGGGGTTGGACCCAGCCCAATGTACAGTCCTTACCCTGTTGTCCTGGCGTCGGACTAGTACTTCCGTACTATCCAGGGTCTTTCCGGACATCTAGGTCATTTTCCGTGATTTTTTCTTCTGGGCCGACCCTGCTTGTGCGCCCGCGGACGTAGAGGGGCATACACTCCGACAAAGTCTTGCACCCTGCTTGATGGATGTGTCAAAACAATGACCGATCCACCAAACAGCCCAGGTGCAAATGCGGAAAAACTAATGTATTTGCAGCAAAATAATTGTAATGGGGTTACTATGTAACCCAAAGAAAGGCAGGCAGAGTGACTATGTATCCCTAGTTTTGGACAATGAGTCCCATCCGCCCCTCGCTTGGAACAATAAGCCCCATCCGCCCCACTGTCGGAACGATAAGCCCGATCCGCCCCTCCTCCAGAAGGATAAGTCCCATCTGCCCCTCCATCAGAGCAATAAGCCTGATCCGCCCCTCCACCAGCACGATAAGCCTCTTCTACCCCTCCCCCTGAACAATAAGTCCCATGTACCCCTCGAAAATGTGGAACTTGTGATGTGACGGTGCATCGTTCATTTTCCACCGAATAAGGGTGACCTGGTATTTGTTTTTCACTTTTCACATAACTTGCTCTTGATTTTGTACATGCACGCGTCATGCATGTACTTGAGTCGTACGTTTCACAATGACGTCGACAACTACATAACCTTGGTACTTAAGAATGTGCAGTTTAGCGTACTTCTTGTGCTCTTTCAATGAGGGTATGCTTTCATGAATAACATGTTTCATTTACATCAGGTTTCCGTCATTCGACAGACCGCATGTCTGCATGGCCGTCTTAACGGCGTTTGCATTATCCTCGTCACATCGAAACACCCCCCGTGCAAATCTAGGCCGTGAGCTGGCATGGTTAGTGCAGTGGCATCCAAACATGTTCCCAAGCGTAGGAGCTGTCTGGCCAGCTCAGCAAGTGGTAAGTGGGTAAATTAGAGTGCGATGTTGCACGCTACGACAGGTGTACGTGTTACAACTTCCGCGGCACCCCATGAAGAGTTGATGTTGACATATCCCCGTCTCATCCTTTTAACCGTAGGTCGCTATGGGCCTGTTGGAGGGTACCAGAAAGCATGGTGTAATATTCGTAACCGCCGAACGACATAGTCATGCACTACAGTAGCAGACCATGTGCAATAAGGAATGCATCGGCGGACAGTTCCCTCATCCTACGTGTCAACCTAACCTCGGCCGGTCCGCCAGGAGCATGCGATCATCTGGCACGGTGCCTCTGAGTTTCGTCCATTGTCATTCAGTCTCGTACGTTTGCTATTCACATCGTCACCGCTTCCTCCAACCATGTTGCTTCTGCAGCTGGCTCCCTCGTGACTTTGGGGTGGTGGACAACCAAATCATAGAACACATGGACAAGCCTGATGTGAAGGGTAGATGGGAAAAATAGCAAGGTATTTTGTGGTCATGATACCCTCTGTTTTGCATGGCTTCCCAAGACCACGCGTGGCATGTTGCTACGCAACTAAGTCCTGACGAGAACGCTCCTCGTCCCTCTCATGCTCCTACACCACGGTTGTATCCCCATAACCCTCCTGCGGATGACCCATCAACGTGCGTTAGACGATGTCATGTTTTGGTTGAATCGGGATTGGAAAGATGACTTGTGGGCCCAGCAGTTGGATAAGGCTGACGCCCTTCCACAAAACCAACTCCCAAATGAACCACCCCGGGCTCCCCAAGTCCCCCAATATCCAGGAAGCCGGGCCGATTACGTTTAGCATGGGGCGCCATCGCGTCCTGTCCGTCCCACATGGCCACCTCCGTAATGCTCACTTTTTATCCATGGTGATTCCTGTGTCTGTTTCCCTTAAGAACACGCAGACCATGTGGATGCGTGTATAGTTTTGTCATTCCGCAGTTACAAGAAAAGTATCATTAAACCCCTTTTTGTCTGCCATGCTGTGATATTCTAACATGGACAGGAGACTCTGACGACAAACCATGTCACAGCCCAAAGAAGCAGAAGGGGATGCCGAAGGAGCTGGCCGAGGGCATGTTCTTTGACAACATGGACGCTGCGTTTGTGGAGGACTATGCAGTTGATAACCGGTTTGGTCTCAAGTGGGTGTGCAGTGAGCCTGCCAGGTTCCACGTGACGTGCACCGAGGTAAAGAACAAAGGCTGTACCTGGCTCCTCCGGGCTCGTGTTACAAGCAAGTTTGGACACGTGACTGTATTCCACTACGCTGACAGACACAAGTGTGTCTCTACCACTGGCCACGCCAATCCGGCGCGGCAGAAGGGGTAGGGGGGCTGCAAGATATCGGAGGCCCTGCAATGTGACCCCACAACTTCAATAGCCACCCTGCCGCAGGTACTCTACGAACGGACCGGCGTGAACATTTCCAACAATACCGAGCCAAGACACGCGCCCAAGAAAACTTGATGAGCAAGAAGACCAACACGTGGAGCCTCTTTCCGTCGTACGTCGAAGAGGTGTGTACAGACGTATGATTTTAATCCATTCTAGTTTGGTTCTGAAGCACCTTTTATGTGTATTCACATGTGTTTATTGACGTGCTGTGTGCAGCTAAAACGCGTGGACCCAGGTACACACGCTGTCGTGCACAAGGACAAGAACGGTGCCTTCTTGTGGGCTTTTGTCCCTCCAGGTGCCACCAAAACCGGCTTTCAGCATAGTTGTCGGATTTTGACGATGGATGCAACATTTCTCAAAAACAAACACAAGCAGGTTCTGTTTCTTGCCCAATTTTTTTATGCCAAAGACCACGCAGTGCCCATGGAGTGGGCACTTGCATTGACAGAGGATGCGAAGGGATGGAATTGTTTTTGCGCTCAGCTAGCCCTTGCTTATCCCACTGCGGCACAGTACGACACTTGCATCATCACAAACAAAGAGAAGGGCTCGGAGAAAGCAGTATAGAAGTACCTCAGTGGTGCGACACACATCTACTGCACATGGCACTTGCGGAAGAACGTCCACACTAGCTATGGGAAGAATGTTGCACACTGGGCATGGAACTGTGCGCATGCGCTCAATCTCGAGCAATGTAGAAGGCTACCACCCACCTGCGCCAAATGAGTACCTCTACGTATGCTTTCTTTTTTGGAAGGCAAGGGGAGGAGGGGAGTGTGGTGGGAGGGGTACCTCTGGTGAAGTGGACACGCCTCCACTCCCCTCTGGGTAGAGGAGGCCACACTACCTCCAATGCAGTAGAGAGCTGGAACGCGCGCATCCCAGCACACCGCAAGTTGTATCCGTTTCACTGTTTTTTTTACATCTACCCCTTTGTACAGCGCATGTTCTCTGCTTGGCGTACCAAGGCTTCAGATGTGCAGACGACCCAAGCCCCGACCCAAGCCGATCGAATGGTCCACTGTCTCACAGTGGCACGTGAGTACATCGTGACAAAGGAGGGCCCCAACACGGCAACAGTAGAGGGCTCAACAAATACTCAGCGCTAGGTTGATTTTCTTGAGAAGACTTGCGGCTGTGGCCGGTGGAAGGATTTTGGACTGCCTTGTGAGCATGCATGCATTTTTTTGCTGACCAAGCGCATCAACGCAGAGTACCTGGCTGACCCTAGACTAACCCGCATGGCGTTCCGTAGGGCATGCAACAACCCCCTCCCCTCTCCAGTGGTGAAGAACATACAACCAATCGAACCCCTGTGGCTGCAATCGGGACCTAAGTTTGGGAAGGGCCACCTTCGTAGCGCACGGAAAGACCATGAGACCTTGCGCAATATAAAGCTCATTTGCCCACTGCAGCGGGAGGGCCGGTTCGGCCCTCCCACCTCGCTAAAGCGAGGGGTGGTTGCGCACCACCCCTCGCGTCAGCGAGGGCTGGCCGGCGGCCAGCACTTCGCTGGCCGCCGGCCAGCTCGCTGCCGGCCGGCTTGACGGCCGGCGGCCGGCCAAGTGACCGGCCGGCCACCGGCCGGCCAGCCACCAGCCGCCGATCGCGGCCTCAGCCCGATCGGCGGCTGAGAGGCCACGAGGGCCTCGAGGGTGAGGCCTCGTGGCCTCGTGCCCTCGCCCCCCCTTGCCCTCCTTGCAAACGAGCAAGAGAGGGCGAGGGATAGGAGGAGCGAGGGTGAGGTCTAAACAACTGGCACGAAATCGCCAGCGTGCCTCGCACGCAACGATTTTGCACCAGAACGACAAAAACGTGAATCAAAGTTCGTTTACGATGAACTTCGACATAAAACGAACAAAACAACTCATGCAAAAACACGAGTTCAAGGAAAAAACCCCCGGTTTGGGTCCCAAAACCAGGGGTTTGGTTAAAAACGGAAATGGGCCTCCAGAGACTCGAAATATTCGAGTCTCCCTGCTCTGGGTCGTTGATGACGATTGCCCCTCAGTCTTGCGAAGGGGGCTAACCCCTGACGCGGACTGAGAACGCCATTCTGCGAACTCCGATGATGACTTCAAAGCAGGGGCTGGAGACTCAGCCCGTTACAGTGGT
>SZWC01023867.1:5925-16573 GCA_023375785.1 Penium margaritaceum
GATCCAACGGTCGGATTGGAAGATGCAAGATGTGCCTTGGATCAGGGGATGTCTTCCCTGATTGAGGGGATGACCTCCTTAATTTAAGGAGTGACATCGGCCGAGGCGCGCGCGCTTCGGGTTAGCCGAGGCGCGTGCGCTTCGGCTGCCAAAGGCACTCCTTAGCTATTTATGCCTTGTACTTGCCATTGTCTCAACTACTCCTTCACTTGATGTCTCTTGTTTGAGCTGTGCGCTTGAGACTGAGCTTGATATGAACTGCTAAGGTGGTTGTAATCTTGCTCGTGTGAGAGTGCTGACTTAATTTGTTGGGCTCTCACACCAAGGAAGAAGAAGGCTTAGAGGGCGGGAGCCCCTAAGACCTTGAGCGAAAGCACCTGGGTAGCTAGGTCTCACCAGAGGCATAGTTCATTCCTTGGGGGTGATCGTGATCCTTGGGTGAAATTCCCTTGGATGGTCGGCAGTTGCCATTGTGTCGGCACTGTTTTCTAGACCGGAAACCTCAGGCCACGTGACTCAGGAACAACAAGCTTATAGTCGGAGGACATGGGGATCCTGACGGGTTTGTAGTCCTCCATGTTGTAGTACTTCAAGACGTCCATAATGTACTTGGTCTCGTTGAGCTCGATGGTACCTGCTTTGCGCTAACAGTGAACAGCAATCCCGAGGTAGTACTCGAGAGGTTGCATATCCTTCACCTAAAACTTGCTCGCCAAATTTATCTTGAGGTCCGTAAGGGCCTCCTGCAAAGAAGAACACACGATGAGATCGTCCACGTACAACGCTAGGAGCAATAAGCCACGTTCGTCCTCTCGCACATAGACGCTGTGATCATTCTTGCAATATCCAAAGGAGATCTCAGTCATGAAGCTATCCAACTCCATGTGCCACATATGTGGGGCCTGTTTTAGCCCGTACAACGCCTTCACCAGCTTACACACCTTATTCTCGGGTGTTTTGACACCTTTAGGTAGCTCGATTAGTACCTCCTTGTCGAGTTTCCCATAAAGGAAAGCTTTCTTTACATCCATCTGGTAGATCACAAGGTTTTTAGCGGCACTGATCGTAAGTAGGGACTTGATTAATGCAAACGTGATAACCACTACAAAGTTCTCATCGTATTCAGACCCTACGCGTTGAGAGAATCCTTTTACCATGACCCTTACCTTCTACTTGTCGATGCTATCATCTTGCTTTCGCTCCAATCTTATCACCCACTTTGAATCCACCAGGTTAGCATTTACGGGTCTCTCCACCAGCACCCATGTGCCATTTTCTTCGATGGATACGAGCTCGCTGTCCACCGCCTCCTTCCACTTGCCGAAATCGGGCCTTGCGCTAGCAAGGCCCGATTAGCGCCTCAGCCAAAATGAGCAGCTCTCCTTGAGCCAAAGAGGACCAGCTCAGTCAAGTCCAACTTCTGATGTTAGCATCATACTTTGAAGTTTGTTTTCTTTGTCGTGTGCTTGGACATTGCATTGCTCGTCGATCTTCACAATGATGTTGCTCCATAGCTGCTGGTTTTCCTAAAGTTATGTTTTCTTCTTTTGAAGAGCCATTAGCCTCTCAGTTGTTTTCAAAGGCCTCGGACGTCTCTGACTGTGTGTCAGAGCGCGTCGTTACGTCAGCATACGCAGCCGCTCTCCTTGCCTTACCACCGTTCTTCACGGCTTGCTGTAGTGGCATCATTTGCTAGTCTTCCTTCCCTTGTTCCCTTTCATGAAAGGTTTCTTTTTGGCTGGTGATGAGTCTCCTTCCTACCAGTCCCACTGGCGGTAGGTCTTTTGGGCCGTCTCATAGCCCACCAAAATGCACTTTTAGGCTCTTGCTTCCAGCTTGCCAGCATCCTCCCCGACTTGGATCTTTGTCCATGCAGTGTAGCCAAATATTTTCAAGTATGATGTGTCCGGCTTCTTCCCTTCTTCTTTTTGTGCCTTTCAACAGAGCCTACAGGAGTCAGGTTGACGAGATAGCATGCCGTTCTTGCCGCTTCTGTCCAGATACATGGTAGAAGTTTTGCATCAAAGAGCATGCTACGTACCATGCTAAGGATGGTCTCATTCATCCGTTTGGCAACACCATTATTCTACGGTGTCTAAGGCACTGTGGGCTGGTTGGTGATCCTATGTTGACGCAACCGGCCCTTGCATGCCTCGTACTTTCCGCCGTTGTCGCTTCGCATCGCTTTGACTTTCTTTTCGGTCTGTCGCTCTACCATGGTGACAACCTCCTACAACTTTTCTCTGACCTCTCCCTTTGCTTTGAGGAAGAAGATCCACACCTTGCAACTGTAGTTGTCTATGAAGGTCAGAAAGTACTTGCTACCACTATTTGACGCCGTCCGAAAGTGTCCCCACACGTTGGTGTCAATCAGGTCAAGGTCTGATTCTGTGCGGCGACCAAAACAAGGAAGTGATTCCTATGAACTACCCAGTGTGGAACCTTGGCTCTAAGGGTGATATCATCTCTTGGTTGCAATACCAAGAGCAGTTAGCAGAAACCATTTGTCACTCCGCACTTGGCCACAACCTAGAGTAAACGGCGCTCACATGCAAACTGCCGACCGTCCTTGGTATTTCGACCAAGGTAGAGATCATCGACAGAGTGGTGTTTCAATACCAAAAGGTTCACTTAACTTGTCCCAATCGTGGTCGGAGAGTATTCCAAACTCTCTCCCAACTAGCAATGCTACAGATCAAAGTGTGCACTTGCACTTGTTCTTTACCCTCTTTCTTGGTGGCCAACAAGGGATTAGTTTTCTCCCAAGTCTCAAGAGTAAGAGATGATATATGATCACAGTCAAATGACAGGCCTTATTGTTGGACCTTGAGGAGAGAGGGAGCCTTGGAGCAGCGAGTATGTGAGATTGGGAGGGCATCACTTGTGCTGAAGAATGGTTGTTCAATCACTCAAAATGATGGATTACATATAGAGCTAGAGCTTGGGTAAGTACGCCGTCTCACAAGTCACACCACTTAGCCATGGAGGCTAAGGCTCACACACTGGAGTCCATAATCTCACACAAGGGAAGAAATCAGCCTAGCAATCAGGCATCTCTCACACACTACCTAGAGAGCTAGCAAATGCTCTCATGGCACACTCCTAGTGGTCACATAACCCACAAACCCATGCAGAATCGCCATGTCTCCATGGCTAGCACACAAGGATCTCACCTCACCTAAAAAGTAAGGAGAGGTACCTTTATCCTAGTCAGCATACTCTGACAAGGCAATCCTAAGACCAAGGACCTTTTTGGATATTTCTCCCATCAGGTCTTGGCCTTGGACCTCTTGCATTTTTCTTTTCTCAGGCTAAGGCATGGAGCCATCACCCATGCCCATCCAGACATCGACGGTCCATGACCCCCGAAACTTCGAAAATTCATATCTCCCCATCCGACCGTTGGATTGGCCTGAAATTTCGACCGTAAACATTTTGCCACCTGATCTTTCCAATGGTGAAGTCGGATTGACAATCGGAGCACGCTTCTTGTACTTTCTTCGAACTTGCTCCTGTGGCCTTAAACCGAGCCGGATGGCTCCTTTCCCAATAATCTCCCACTTTGCCGTAGTTAGAGTGAGCTGAGTCCACATGCCTTCATGCAGAACTGCTGCTTCTCACGGGTCACTGGCTTGGTACAGAAATCAGCGAGTTGCTTGCTGATTGGAGTAAACTCCAGCTTGATGGCATCCTCGTGCACAATGTGCGTGATGAAATGATATGCGATATCAATGTGCTTGGTGCGTGCATGGTGCTCAGGATTCTTGGCGAGTCCGATTGCATTCTGGTTGTGGTGTTGGGAAAGGAGCCATCTGGCTCAGTTTCAGGTCCACAGGAGCAAGTTCCAGGAAAGTACCAGATTCTTGCTCCGATCGCCAATCCAACTTCTTCACTAGAAAGATCAGGTGGCAAAATGTCTACGGTCCAAGTTTGAGGCCGATCCAACAGTCGGATTGGGAGATATGAATTTTCAAAGTTTTGGGGGTCATGGACCGTCGATGTCTGGGTGGGCATGGGTGATGGCTCCATGCCTTAGCCTGAGAAAAGAAAAAGGCAAGAGGTCCAGGGTCAAGACCTGATGGGAGAAATATCCAAAAAGGTCCTTGGTCTTCGGATTGCCTTGTCAGAGTGTACTGACTAGGATAAAGGCACCACTCCTTACTTTTTAGGTGAGGTGAGATCCTTGTGTGCTAGCCATGGACACATGGCAATTCTCCATGGGTTTGTGGGTTATGTGACCACTAGGAGTGTGCCATGAGAGCATTCTCTAGCTCTCTAGGGCGTGTGTGAGTGGTCAGCCTGATTGCTAGGCTGATTTCCTCCCTTGTGTGAGATTATGGACTCTAGTGTGTGAGCCTTAGCTTCCATGGCTAAGAGGTGTGGCTTGTGAGAGGGCTGACTTGCCCAAGCTCTAGCTTTATATGTACTCCATCATTTTGAGTGATTGAATAACCATTCTTCAGCACAAGTCATGCCCTTCCAATCACACATGCTCGCTGCTCCAAGGCTCCCTCTCTCCTCAAGTTCCAACGTTTGGTATCAGAGCCAAGTTCTGCCACTTCCAGCCAGTACAGGCCGTCACTTTGAGAGTGACGGGTTTGGGTGAAATCTTCACCAGATTTGACAATCAATCACTGGATCTTTAAGTTCAAGAGACAAGCTTTCAAACGAGCCCAAGATCACGAAGATCCCACGGTCGGATTGAGAGTTATGCTCAAAACGAGATCGGCCAGGGCTACACTCTTCTCTATGAGTAAGACTGTCGTCTTGTGATGACCATAACTCTCTCATTTCTTTGTCAAATTTAAAAAGTGGCATATGCGAATTGTAGTATTTTTCCTAAGCTTTCCATTGCTGCAAAAATATTTGCATTCCATTGATTCGTTTGGGAGAAACGCCGTGTACAAACTGGCTGGTCTGAGTTGGAGTAGGAGCAGAAGCATACCCTGTTTTCAAGAGGGCATATCTTTCAGAATTCCCTGTTGATGACCCTGTTTTATGGGTCGATCTGAAAGGTTTTGAGCTGAATTTTCCAGTGGTGGGCTCAGTTTTTCAAACTTCCTAGTGTGCTGGCACCTACAGTCCATTTTCTGTCAGACAGATTTCTGGCAGAAGCAGCAGCAGAAGCAGGGGTAGCGCCGCCATCCAAGGGCAGCGCTGAGCATCACCAAGGCTCAAAATGGCAGCAGCTAGCGTTGTGACAGCAGCCCAGCCTTTGGAGAGGCTGGAGGGACGCGCCAACTTCACGTTTTGGAAGATCCGTACCCGCCTCCTTTTGGAGGAGAGGGGCTTGTAGGAGGTGGTGAGCGGCGACGAGCCGGCTCCAGTTCCACAGGCAAAAGGCATCACCGTAGCGCAGGTGGTGGCGGGGAAGACGCCACAAAAGGGTGCGGCTGATGCGGGTTCTTCTACAGCTGTACCAGCGACGTACGAGGAGTGGAAGAAGAAGGACAGGTAGGCCTACAGGTTTCTTGTTAACACCATCTCCAACCCGCATCTTCAGTACGTGAGTGACAAGGCTACTGCAAAGGAGGGGTGGGACACGTTGTGCAAGAAGTATGAGAGCAAGGATCCTGCATTCCTCATGCTTTTGGAGGAAAAGATGATGGCGCTGAAAATGCAGGGTGGTGAAGGGATGGAGGCGTATCTGGACAGGGCAAAGGAGCTGGCAAAGGAGCTGAGAGCGGCCGGCAATCCTGTGGAAGAGACGCGCTTCATCCTCCTCTTGCTGAGGGGACTCCCAACCAGCTACGACACGGTACGAGAGACGCTGGAGTGCCAGCCAACTCTCGACCTCGACTTCATCTGCACACACCTGGTGCAGGTGGAATTGCGTCGCAATGCGGCAAAGCGCAATGGCGGCAGCAGCAGTGAAGCAGCTTTCATGGCCATGGGCTCACGCAACCAGCAGCAGCAGCAGTCCGGGCAGCAGAGAGGCAAGAAGAAGGGCAAGTGCCACTATTGCCAGAAAGAGGGGCACTACAAGAAAGAGTGCTTGAAGTTCAACAGGGACCAGAAAGAGCAGCAGCAGCAGCAGCAGCAGCAAAAGCAGCAATCTCCACAGCAACAGTCACAGCAACGCCAGCAGCAGCAGCAGCAGCAGAACCAGACTAGCGTGCGCCATTTTGGCAACATGAACGTCGCCAAGGAGGTGCACGACCGCCTATCATGTGATGCCTTTTGCCTGTGGAACTGGAGCCGGCTCGTCGCCGCTCACCACCTCCCACAAACCCCTCTCCTCCAAAAGGAGGCGGGTACGGATTTTCCAAAACGTGAAGTTGGCGCGTCCCTCCAGCCTCTCCAAAGGCTGGGCTGCTGTCACAACGCCAGCTGCTGCCATTTTGAGCCTTGGTGATGCTCAGCGCTGCCCTTGGATGGCGGCGCTACCCCTGCTTCTGCTACTGCTTCTGCCAGAAATCTGTCTGACAGAAAATGGACTGTAGGTGCCAGCAGACTGGGAATTTTGGAAAACTGAGCCCACCACTGGAAACTTCAGCTCAAAACCGTTCAGATCGACCCATAAAACAGGGTCATCAACAGGGGATTTTGAAGGATATGCCCTCTTGAAAACAGGGTATGCTTCTGCTCCTACTCCAACTCAGACCAGCCAGTTTGTAAACGGCGTTTCTCCCAAACGAATCAATGGAATGCAAATATGTTTGCACCAATGAAAAGATAAGGAAAAATACTACTATTCGCATGTGCCACTTTTTAAATTTGACAAAGAAATGAGAGAGTTATGGTCATCACAAGGCGACAGTCTTACTCATAGAGAAGAGTGTAGCCCTGGCCGACCTCGTTTTGAGCATAACTCTCAATCCGACCGTTGGATCTTTGCGATTTTGGGCTCGTTGGAAAGCTTTTCTTTTGAACTTGAAGATCTCGTGGTTGATTGTCAAATTTCGTGAAGGTTTCACCCCAAACCGTCACTCTCAAAGTGACGGCCTGTACTGGCTGGAAGTGGCAGAACTTGGCTCTGATACCAAATGTTGGAACTTGAGGAGAGAGGGAGCCTTGGAGCAGCGAGCATGTGTGATTGGAAGGGCATCACTTGTGCTGAAGAATGGTTGTTCAATCACTCAAAATGATGGAGTACATATAGAGCTAGAGNCCTCTCACAAGCCACACCACTTAGCCATGGAGGCTAAGGCTCACACACTAGAGTCCATAATCTCACACAAGGGAGGAAATCAGCCTAGCAATCAGGCTGACCACTCACACACGACCTAGAGAGCTAGAGAATGCTCTCATGGCACACTCCTAGTGGTCACATAACCCACAAATCCATGGAGAATCGCCATGTGTCCATGGCTAGCACACAAGGATCTCACCTCACCTTAAAAGTAAGGAAAGGTATTTTCATCCTAGTCAGCACACTCTGACAAGGCAATCCTAAGACCAAGGACCTTTTTGGATATTTCTCCCATCAGGTCTTGATCCTGGACCTCTTGCCTTTTTCTTTTCGCAGGCTAAGGCATGGAGCCATCACCCATGCCCACCCAGACATTGACGGTCCATGACCCCCGAAACTTTGAATATTCATATCTCCCAATCCGACTGTTGGATCGGTCTCAAACCTTGGCCGTGGACATTTTACCACCTGATCTTTCCAATGGTGAAGTCAGATCGGTGATCGGAGCAGGCATTTGGTACTTTCCTGGAACTTGCTCCTGTGGACCTGAAACTGAGCCAGATGGCTCCTTTCCCAACAGGTGATGCTCAGTGCTGCCCTTGGATGGCGGCGCTACCCCTGCTTCTACTGCTGCTTCTGCCAGAAATCTGTCTGATGAAAAATGGACTGTAGATGCCAGGAGACTAAGAATTTGGAAAAACTGAGTCCACCACTGGAATATTCAGCTCAAAAACTTTCAGATAGACCCATAAAAGAGGATCATCAACAGGGGATTTCAAAAGATATTCCCTCTTGAAAACAGGGTATGCTTCTGCTCCTATTCCAACTCAGATCAGCCAGCTTGTAAACGGCGTTTCTCCCAAACGAATCTATGGATTGCAAATATTTTTGCTCCAGTGCAAAGCTTTGGAGAAATACTACAATTCGCATGTGCCACTTTTAAAACTTGATAAAGAAACAAGAGAGTTATGGTCATCACAAGGCGACAGTCTTACTCATAGAGAAGAGTAGCCTTGGCCGGAATCGTTTTGAGCATAACTCTCAATCTGATTGTTCGATCTTTGTAATCTTGGACTCGTTGGAAAGCTTGTCTCTTGAACTTGCAGATCCAGTAGTTGATTGTCAAATCTGGTGAAGGTTTAACCCAAACCCATCACTGTCAAAGTGACAGCCTGTGCTAGCTGAAAATGGCAGAACTTGGCTCTGATACCAAATGTTGGAACTTGAGGAGAGAGGGAGCCTTGGACCAGCGAGCATGTGTGATTGGAAGGGCATCACTTGTGCTGAAGAATGGTTATTCAATCACTCAAAATGATGGAGTACATATTGAGCTAGAGCTTGGGCAAGTCAGCCCTCTCACAAGCCACAGTAATTAGCCATGGAGGTTAAGGCTCACACACTAGAGTCCATAATCTCACACAAGGGAGGAAATCAGCCTAGCAATCAGGCTGACTACTCATACACAACCTAGAGTTCTAGAGAATGCTATCATGACATACTCTTAGAAGTCACATAATCCACAAACCCATGGAGAATCGCCATGTATCCATGGCTAGCACACAAGGATCTCACCTCACCTAAAAAGTAAGGAGAGCTACCTTTATCCTAGTCAGCACACTCTGACAAGGCAATCCTAAGACTAAGGACCTTTTTGGATGTTTCTCCCATCAGGTCTAGACCCTGGACATCTTGCCTTTTTCTTTTCTCAGACTAAGGCATGGAGCCATCACCCATGCCCACCCAGACATCGACCGTCCATGACCCCTGAAACTTCGAAAATTCATACCTCCCCATCTGACTGTTGGATCGGCCTAAAATTTGGACTGTAGATGTTTTTCCACTTGATCTTTTTAATGGTGATGTTGGATGGACAATTGGAGCAGACATCCGGTACTTTCCTGGAACTTGCTCCTGTGGACCTCAAACTGAGCCAGATGGCTCCTTTCCCAACACATATATGGTCTCTGGACAGTGCTTCCAGTGGCTCCTTGGGAGGCCTCCTCCCAAGGCCACTCTAGATAGTGTCATCAGCTTTGATGACATGGTACCTTCTATGACCGCCAAGTGGCGCTTGATCCACGTTGGACCTTAGAGGCTTCTAGGAAGCTTCCTTGGCACTTTTTAGTCACTAAGAAAGTTTTGGTCCTGGCGTGATTTGATCCCAGACCTCGCGTGCGAAACGTTGCCTTCACCCACTAGGCTATGGGAAGTTGTCCTAAGGAGAATGCACCAGGTAGATGACCAAGAATAGACCAAGGAGACTTACTCCACAAGGATGAGCAGTGCATGCCTTGTCTCTCTCAGCCTCTCTTGCATGTCGCTGGGAGACTTGCGCTACAAGCGCAGTGCATACCAAGTCTAAATCTATCGTTGATTGGACCAAGGACATACACAGAACATAATAAACTGTCCCTTGTACTTGCGTCTATTTGCAGCTAGATTCCTGTTACGGTCATGATCCAAGTGATGTCGGCCACCTGTGAAATAGGTCGCCCGTTCAGCCCTTGTCTGGTGCGCTCACCATCACGATTTCCCGTGCCCCTGCCATGTNTTTTGGTCCTGGCGCGGTTCGACCTCGGACCTCTCGCTTGCAAGACAGTGCCTTCACCCTCTAGGCTGTAGGAAATTATCCTAAGGAGTATGCACTAGGTAGACTACCAAGGGTAGACCAAGGGGATTTATTCCACAAGGATGAGCAGTGCATGCCTTGTCTCTCTCACCCTCTCTTGCATGTCGCTTGGGGACTTGCGCTATAAGCGTAGTGCATAACCAGTCTAAATCTATCGTTGATTGGACCAAGGACATACACAGAACATAATAAACTGTCCCTTGTACTTGCGTCTATTTGCAGCTAGATTCCTGTTACGGTCATGATCCAAGTGATGTCGGCCACCTGTGAAATAGGTCGCCCGTTCAGCCCTTGTCTGGTGCGCTCACCATCACGATTTCCCGTGCCCCTGCCATGTGTAGGTCACTGTCCAGCGGCTTTTTTAAGAAGTCCGCAAGCATCTGCTTGGCCGCGATGTACTATAGATCTACCACTCCCTTGGCGACGAAGTCGCGTGTGCAATGATATCGGATGTTGATGTGCTTGGTCCGCCTGGAGAGGGTGTCCTTGAACGCGATGTCCATCGCGCTTTCGTTGTCGACATGGACGACCATGGCCTCTTTCTCTTGTGCGTGTATCTGAGCAAGCATGCTGAGTAGCCACTATGTCTCCTTGTACACTTCAAACAGCGCCACTGACTCGGCATTTGCGGTTGAAATGGAGACACAATCCTGCTTGCGGCTGGTCCATGACACACACAGCGCCGCCGTTCACAAGGCACACAAAGCCCAAAGTGGGCTTCCTAACATCCACGTTGCCTCCAAAATCTACGTCGGTGAAGTACTTGAGGTGCAAAGGGTCTGTTCCTTGAAGGCCACCGTACTACAGCCCCATGAGCCGTGTCTTGTTGAGATAGCACAAAATGCGCTTCACGGCCTGCCAGTGGAGTGGCCCGAGATTGGCCACGA
>SZWC01023868.1:16669-26738 GCA_023375785.1 Penium margaritaceum
CCTCAACATCCTCCAAACCTGCCGCCACTACGTCCACTATCAGCCACGCCTCCTGGAAAGTTGCTAAAAGCATCGTCCTCATGACCATCATGACCACCTCCTCTCCTGAACTGCACGAAGACATCCGCACCCTCGGCTCCAAGACCCACAAAGTCTGGAAAGCGCTTGAAGATCGTTTCAGCAACAACACCTCCACTGCCTGCGGTATCAAAATCATGTCTCTCTTCTCAGTGCCTTTCGCCGCCCACACCAACATAAGGAGCTACATTGCCGCCGTCACCACCATCGCCCGCGACCTCAAAGAAATGAAAATTGACCTTCCTCCTGTTGTTGTGTGCATCGGCATCATCCCCGGCCTCCCTGGTTAGTATGACATCATTCATCAAATCCTCCTGCAGCTGCCTGTTGACCACTTAACCATCACCGTCATCAGCCGCAATCTCATGGCAGCAGAACAAGACTATGTGGCCAAGAAAGCCCGCGAAACCTCCATTGCCACCAACTCCTTCGAGACAATGGCCACCACTACTGACTACCGCATGATCAATCGCTTCCCTGCATGCTCCTACACCATCCGCCACGGACCTCTCAAAAGAACCAAGTGTGGTTGCCGCAACCACCTGCCGCATGTCTGCGATCACCGCACTACTGATGAATAGTTGGACCACAACCCTGGCAAGTCCTACGGTGAGCAACCCAATTGGACGGAAGAACGCCGCCAGCGTTACTACAACCGGATGGGAAGCTCAAGCTGGCGTTCAACCCCAGCCAACAACATGGAAGCACCACCTTCCCCTACCATCCCCGCTGCTGTGAATCCTGCTCCTAACAATGCTGTTATGCTAGGAGTAGTGGAGGCTGTGTCTGAGATTGGATCTGAGGAGTATGGTCTTGAGATGTACACCGTGTCCTCCTCTCCTCCTCTCTCCTCTCACACCTCTCTTTGCGGCTTTGACTCTCTCCGCATCGCACTCATTCAACCTCCATCCTCATACTCCACTGCTCGCCACGGCCACTTCCTCTTCATTCATGACCAGTTCTCACAGCACTGCACTGTACTCTCCCTTCGCACACTGACTGGTGTAGTTCCTGCCCTACGCGACTGGCTGCGACAACAAACCTGGCACTTTGACAGACCGCCTCGCCTCATCCTCTGCAACACTGCTCACACTCCTCTCCACACCTTTCTTGTGGAATACTTCCTGCACCACGGAACATTGTTCACCACAGCTCCCGCCCACAGCAAAAATCTTGTCAACTGCTTACTGAAGGAAGCAAATCGCTTCATGCAAACGCATCACATGACCTCTCAGATTTGGACCGCCTGCCTTCGCAGAGTTGTCACTGCTCACAATCTGCGCAAGCCCAAGTACGGTCTAAGTCGGAGAACGATATGGGTGTGTCATCAGGATCGCTCTGCTCCCTACTGCAAACCTGAACCAACCTACAGCATACCCACTGCACTTGTCTCCACCCTCCTAACAAACTGCGCACTTCCCGACACTTCTTCTTCTTCTTCTTCCACAGAACTCACTACCTCTGCTCAGACACTCCTGCACCGCCCAGGTTTCCTCTCTTCCCTCTACAACCTGGTGCTGAGGCGTCCTCTGCATCCAAAACCTCCAAAGCTTCCTCCGTGCTGTACCTCTACAGAAGCAAGACTCCCAGGTCTACCTTTCAAGGCTTGCACCCCTCTCCTGATCTAAGGGGGTGTCATACATTACTCTGGAGATCGCTTCAAGGGGTGCAGCCACTGAGAAAATAAAGAGTGACAATGCAGGTTCATCTTCGGAGACACACAACCAACATCCAAACGGTCTCACGACCGAAAAACGTGCGAGCTTCGCCAACACCAACTCAACGGACTCGTACTACAATGGTCCACACGAAACGCACCTACGAAGATCGTGCCTAAACTCATCACTCCCCTATGCGTACGGCTAGCAAAGCTGAATCGTGGTCTCGAGGCGCTTCCCCTCCTCTCACTCGCCCGAACCGCCACCTCTTTTCCCGCTCGACAAAGCACGCTAGGTTAGACTCTTCCTATTTGTATTGCTTGTATTATAGTCTATAATCAATCCATTGGATTCTCCTTCAGGCTCGCCCTCTGGGCCGCCTCCAGTCCCCTTGCCTTCATTCTCATCTCAGCGCCCGTGCTCTCGCACTGCGCCCACTCTCACCTGTCAACGTCACTCATACGTCAGCAATGCCCGCACCTTCAAGGAAGCTTCCAACCTTCCCACAAAGTGCTGCGTCCACACTCTCCCTAACAAGATCTCATCGCCCGCACCTTTGGTGCTGCGCCCACACTTCTTTCCATCATTCTTTGTCATCGCTCGCTTCCGATTTCTCCTTTATCGTCGTTACCGCTTTGCCTCTGCTCGTGCTTCTGTCCACCATTGAATTGCTCGTCCTTGTGACCGCGTCCACTCTACGGCAGCATCAGCAATCTTCTGACAGTTTTGTGCGGCTTGATCTTCTGCCCTGGCTTCCTCAAAGGAGAAAGGATGTTTGTATTGCGTAGGCATGGAGGTCCGAGGTCCAACGATCAGTGTCGCACAGGTGCTGTATCCAGATGAGGTCTACTTTATTACTCCATCTACGTAGAATAATGTCGTCTGTCGGGGAATGAGGTAGTCTATACCAAGGAGGACATCATAGGTACGGGCAGTGGTTACTTGCATCTGTACTATTTCATGGATAAGACCCACTTACAATGGGAGGTTCTCCACAACCCCGCATCCAGTATCCATGCCGCCAGAAGCATTAGTGCAGATGTTCATTGTTGACAGGATTTTATGCTGCCACCCGACCGCCTACAACACTTGCAGAGTCACCGTCGTACGGGTGGCGTGGAGGTCGATGATAGCCAAAAACGTCTTGCCACATGTCCAGAAAAAAAAACTAGCCACTTCATGGTGTGGCGCTTGAGGACGTGGTGGCGCAAGAGGTACTGGTCGCCATCCCCATTCATCAGGTTTGGCTCGGATCACCGGTCTGAACAGGCGATCATGTGGGGCTTGGACACAACCAAGACGGATGCCAGCTGGGCGAATTTTCTCGGCATACTCTTGTAGGACAGCAGCGAATTCCGGGAGGCTTTGGGGATGTTGCCGAAGGTAGTCTCTCAAAGATTATTCCCAAAAGGGGCGATGAAAAGTAGTTACAAGGTTAGATGTGGGGGCCGGGCTCGATTGAGAGGCAAAGGTGACCGTTTTTTGGCAGGGAGGTATTGGGTCCCTAGATGGTTGCACACCAGGTGCTACTGGGGGCTTCGGTGTTGCAGTTGCAATCCAGCAGGGTAGTCGCACCAAGCGTGCCTTGACGCAAGTCTGGAGATCAGCTTTGGCCTTCTCCTGCTGTTCCTTGAATTTCTGCATGCGTTCATACATCTCTTCCATTGACCATCCTTTTACTCCCTGTGCCTTTGCGGCGATGATGAGCTCCCGCTCCGCGGCCGTAGGCAGGGTTTCTGTCGTTGTTTCTTCAGGCCAGGTAATGCCAAGCTTCACGCTGTGTGCTGGGACATCGGATGTTGATGCCTGACTTGCAACTGCTGCTCCTTGTGTCTCTCTCTGCTGGGCGTAGGCCTTCCAATGTTCTGGTCCATTACCATCTTGGCCAGTGGCACGAGTGGTTACGTTGGGTCCGACAGCTTGTCTTGTGTTGATGGGTCCGACTCCACCAAGTCCGCGTCCTTCATACTGGCCTCCTCGTGCTTGCCCTCCAGGCATTGGGGTGGGATTAGGACATTCTCGCTTCCAGTGACTAAAATCTCTACATCCATAACAACTTCCGGGTGGATAGTTGTGTGGATTTATCAGATTGGGTACAGAAGAAGCAGTGGATACACAAATGGTTGGGTGTAATATGTTCTTTTGGAGCCGATTGCTCCCGTGTTGCCTGACCTTTGAACTCCTGTTGTTGATTTTCTGCCTCCTAATTTAGTGTATCCAAAGCATCAAAATTTCGCAAGTCCAATGTGTTAGCAATTGCCCGGATAAGGGAATCGCGGAAATACTCTTTGATCATACGCAGGGGTACCGTGTTGAGATATTCGTGAACTCGTCATTGTGTAACATGATATTCTCCCCAGCCTTCATGCGAATGGTATAAATCTACAGTTCTGCTTCCTCTAGGCTCGTTGGGTTGAATCGTTTGGTCATCCTCTTCGCCAGATTGTCAAAGTCAGCATAGGTTCTTTCCCTGTTTTTGCAATGAACCACTCCAGAGCCTTCCCTTGCAGTGATAGGTGTACTGTTGGGACGATGTAGTCAGCAGACAACAGTCCATGGTCAAGGCAGGTGCCCAACTTGGACAGCCATATGGCTGGGTCCTTCTCTGGTTCACCTTTGAACACGTCAAGCTTTGGGAGAGTGTAGGAAGCTTTTGTCGCTACGGTCGAGGTCAGTTCTTGCGGAGGCACCACCTGCACTTGTGCCCAAGCCTGAGCACCCAGGTGGGGTTGATGTGCTTGTGCCAGGCCCACTGCTCTAGTAGCGGCCGATGAAACNAACTTGCCTATACCCGTCTGGAATACTGCTTGCCCCCGTGAGCCACAGATCGTTGTCCTTGCCCAGTCAGCCCAACAGTTGCTCGGGATCGCTGCTGAAGCCCTCCTGCGATAGGAGTGACCGCTGCCCTGCTTGCTTGATGGTGAAGTGGCATGGCTGTCTTTATCAACGGTACCTCATACCTTGTTGAAGGGACTGTGGTCGGAATTCGTGACCCAGCAGAGGCCCGCACCAGCCCTGGTATTTCCACCATGGAAGAAACATTGACCCCCGCATGAGCAGGGACGTCCCGCCGACGTGGTTCGAAACCGTCAAAGGATGCCCTGCTAGGTTGTGAGGTTCGTGAGAGGTTCCGTCCTTGCATCATCATAACAGGCATGGCTTCTGGTCGGCTCAAAGTCATCATGGATGTCCCCTGCTTTTGGCCTCCCACGATTCGTTGCTATACAGCCTCTGGCTCATGGTGAGGGCATACCACTTTTGGAGGCTGGTCATCGCGGGTTGAGATTTGGGCGAGATGGGGATCCTCGGCGTTTGAAGGAGACCGGTTGGTGCAGGGCGTGCAAAGCCTGTACCAAAGGGTGGTCCAGCGGGACGTTTCTCTCTTCATCCTTATCGTCCTGGGGATGATTCGGCTCCTCATATTCTTCTGCGCTTGTGATTGAGGGGGTTAGAGAGGGTCTTTTTGGCATCGATAACTTGAGGCGCCGTGGCACTTCCTGCGTGAGTTTCATGTCCACGGCCTCATATAAGTTCCTTCCATCTGATGTGACGACCTCTTGAAGTAGAGCGGGCTCTTCTTCCTTGGCAGGCTCCTCGTCTTTGTCTGAGGCATAATCTTCCACCTGTACGGAGTCATGTTGTTCGTCTTATTGGTCAGTCCCATTGTCGTCCGGCCCATCATGGGCTGCATTGATCAGGTGCGCCTGTTGATTGGCCTGCCATTCACGGAGTTCCTTGAGGCGCCGGAGATCCTCTTCCTCGGGGTTCATATCTTCTTCGTGGTAAATTTGCGCTTACCGATCATGCACCGGATCCCACGCAAACCTGGGGTCAAGTCCCGGAGGGTCTTCCGGACTCTTTTTGTAACGTTGTATGGTGTCGGCTCGCCTCATCTCGCGGTGTTCGTTGACCCAAGACAATGGGTTACGCGGGGTCTGGTTTCGACAGACACGCATCCACTTGTTACATGGATTTGTGGCACCGCTGAATAATGTACCGGCAACGTAGCTCCTGGTCACATTCCAAGGGTTGCCAGTAAGGTACCACGTGCATTGTCCGAGTGATGCCCCTTCCTTCGACGCCGTCTTCCAGTGAGCTGGACGGTCGGATGATCGACCATACTTTGACGGTTGTCCAGCGGGTAGAATGCACACCGAATTCTCCTCGTCAAATTATAGACTGATCTGAAGGTACCTGCTACACCCGTCACAGAAAAGAAGTGAGTCCATGCTCACTGCACCATCAACACTGTTATGCCCTTTTTTGCGATCGGCCGAAGCCAGGTCTGATAGTATGCGAGGACTTGCTGTCCACCGCGATTCACGCTGTGCTATCCCCGCGGGTCCATTCTATTCTCTTCGTTAATTCTTCACGGCTGCACTCTCGATCGCCTCACCACTTCCGGTTGATCAATGACCGCTATCATCCACCGAATCCCTCTGCCCACTTAGTTCCTTCTCCTTTCCTCTTGTGGATGATTAACCAAATTAACACGAGAGCATTAGTCAGGCACTTCCCTCCAACTCGCACAACACAATCTTACCGCAACTTGCGTTACAACACCAGATGACTCAATGCAGTTCCTCTAGTGAATATGCTCATTCAATTATACCCATACAGTCAATCATTCACCGGAGGTGACGTGAATACTTCCAAGACCAAGTGTGCTTGCGTGAATATTTGGAGAAAATGAACGATTAGACCATGCTTCAGACAATCTGAACAAGAAAACTATTCCTAATCACACCATTACTTCCCCTAACCATCACCCAGCAAGATGCGCAAACCATAAATTTCTTCCGTCAACGGATGATTCACCAAAGCCTGCCTCTGCACAACCACAATGCGATTGGCGGGGAGCTGCCCAGTTTCCCTTGAGTTCCAGTGGATCATTCGCACGATGATGCGAACGGGAGTTAGTATGTGCCGGCGCCTCCTCCCGCAGGTGATGGACCTCCTGTTGGTACCATTGGTAAGCCCGATAAGCCTCGGCCCGCTCTTCAGCAACTTCTGTGGCCCGGCTTCCAACGTCGCGTGCGACCTCCTGCTAGCTCTTCACGGGTCGGGGCTTGTCGTCACGGGAAACCCTCTGTAGCCATGGCTGCGAGAATTGCTCCACAGCTCTGCCGGCAGGGTGATGGGAACCATTACATCACGCCCAGGACAGTACGCACGCCCAGCCAGTGGGGAACATTGCAACAGTTACAGATGGCGTAGAAGGCCACCAGTGATTCTCACACAACCCTCGTTGATCGGGGCACCTCATGCTCCACTGGGAACTCAGGACCAGGCCATGATGGCTCCGTGACGCGTTTCTCCAGAAGCGGCCTTCCCATTCATGGTTGGCTTCACACACACACACACACACACACACACACACACACACACACACACATACACACACATACACACACACACATACACACATACACATACACACACACACTCTCTCACACTGACACTCACACTCCTGACTAACTTCCCTACTCTAACTTGTCGTGAGACAGGACACGGGTCCCGCTCAGCGGTCTGGATCGACTGAGGGACAGCAATCTCTCAGTATGGCTGATGGTCAGGGGGCCCGCGGCAATACCCACAGAGTGAATGCTTGTAGGGATCTGGCTCGAGGGCGAGCTTCGAGCTGGAAACGGGATACTGCATGCGCCAGTTGGTGAGTTTGTTGGTAGACGAAAGTTATGGGAGCTTCGTCTATCTTGGCAATCAAGGCTCAATAGTCAGCTCGTTGGAGGTTCATTCGTCAGCGTTTTATCCGTCAGCAGCTTCTTTCTCCTAGCATTCTTCTCTTATCTCTCTCCCCGCGTCACTCCCCCATGCCTCTTTCCATTTGGTATACCCCAACGCGGCTCGCACATTAAACACCCCTGGAGACAGTGTGTCTTGGCCTCCGCTCCTTTCCTTGAGGTTCAGTGCGACTCCACTGTAATCACACGAGCCTCGGACCCATTTGCCTCTTCTTTCCCATGGGTCCGGTTGGGCAACAATATCCATTTGGGCCCCTTTATCTGCGCTTCGCCGCTTCTCGTATTCGAGCTGGATTTTTTTGACTTTTCTTTACCTTGGTTGCCGGTGGATTATTCGCCAACTCTCCTCCTGCAATCCTGATCCAGGCCTTCTCTTCTTCCCTCCTCCGGTGGATGGATGAAACATAGTTAACAGGGACGTAAAACACAAGAGAAAGAAACGGTTCTACCCCACACCCAACAAAACAAACAACACCAACACCCTGGATAGGAAGGTTCTGACCACAGCCACTGCGGACAAAGCAAAAAGGGCCAGAAGGGCCAAGCGTGATGCACAATGCATAACAGAATGTCATGTGACAGTTGCAACCGTGGGATAGCGAGGAGAAAGCTACTAGCCACAGGCGGCAAGACAGCATGGCAGACAAACAGACTGCCAATCCTCAATCCATGGAAATTCCATAGGCAGACTCATTTGAACCCGACCAGACGACAAACCACGTAGAGCCACATCCAACTCACACACAAGTGACCCACGACTCCCCCGAACAGTCTCACCTTTCTGATCACAACGATGGCCCTATTAAACAAGGTGGATCAGAGCAGCATCAAACTAGAAATCGTTGTCAAGGGGGTCGGGAGTGATGGAAATGCCTGAAGAGGGCCACTGGTATGGAAAACAGGAAGGGAACCATATCGGCGGACTATAGGACCCAGACGAGGGACCATAGAAAGAAGGTCCACCATGTCCAAAAGGCTAGTCCAAGGGATGTGGACGTGGGTGCAGAGCAGCAATAGTTATGCTTCTCTGTAAGTAGCTGCTACAGTGGTGATGGTGGTAGAGGAGTGACCAAAAGAAGTAGCAAATGTGGACGGACGGTCACGCCACCGGAGCCACCAGCCGAGCGTTTCCAATGTGCCTGCATGGTTGAAACCAGGCGGGCACTGTCAGGTAGGGTACGGCAATTTTGAGCTGATTCCCCAGTGGTGCGAGAGTTCCNAACACTGTTATGCCCTTTTTTGCGATCGGCCGAAGCCAGGTCTGATAGTATGCGAGGACTTGCTGTCCACCGCGATTCACGCTGTGCTATCCCCGCGGGTCCATTCTATTCTCTTCGTTAATTCTTCACGGCTGCACTCTCGATCGCCTCACCACTTCCGGTTGATCAATGACCGCTATCATCCACCGAATCCCTCTGCCCACTTAGTTCCTTCTCCTTTCCTCTTGTGGATGATTAACCAAATTAACACGAGAGCATTAGTCAGGCACTTCCCTCCAACTCGCACAACACAATCTTACCGCAACTTGCGTTACAACACCAGATGACTCAATGCAGTTCCTCTAGTGAATATGCTCATTCAATTATACCCATACAGTCAATCATTCACCGGAGGTGACGTGAATACTTCCAAGACCAAGTGTGCTTGCGTGAATATTTGGAGAAAATGAACGATTAGACCATGCTTCAGACAATCTGAACAAGAAAACTATTCCTAATCACACCATTACTTCCCCTAACCATCACCCAGCAAGATGCGCAAACCATAAATTTCTTCCGTCAACGGATGATTCACCAAAGCCTGCCTCTGCACAACCACAATGCGATTGGCGGGGAGCTGCCCAGTTTCCCTTGAGTTCCAGTGGATCATTCGCACGATGATGCGAACGGGAGTTAGTATGTGCCGGCGCCTCCTCCCGCAGGTGATGGACCTCCTGTTGGTACCATTGGTAAGCCCGATAAGCCTCGGCCCGCTCTTCAGCAACTTCTGTGGCCCGGCTTCCAACGTCGCGTGCGACCTCCTGCTAGCTCTTCACGGGTCGGGGCTTGTCGTCACGGGAAACCCTCTGTAGCCATGGCTGCGAGAATTGCTCCACAGCTCTGCCGGCAGGGTGATGGGAACCATTACATCACGCCCAGGACAGTACGCACGCCCAGCCAGTGGGGAACATTGCAACAGTTACAGATGGCGTAGAAGGCCACCAGTGATTCTCACACAACCCTCGTTGATCGGGGCACCTCATGCTCCACTGGGAACTCAGGACCAGGCCATGATGGCTCCGTGACGCGTTTCTCCAGAAGCGGCCTTCCCATTCATGGTTGGCTTCACACACACACACACACACACACACACACACATACACACACATACACACACACACATACACACATACACATACACACACACACTCTCTCACACTGACACTCACACTCCTGACTAACTTCCCTACTCTAACTTGTCGTGAGACAGGACACGGGTCCCGCTCAGCGGTCTGGATCGACTGAGGGACAGCAATCTCTCAGTATGGCTGATGGTCAGGGGGCCCGCGGCAATACCCACAGAGTGAATGCT
>SZWC01023870.1:2175-39035 GCA_023375785.1 Penium margaritaceum
TTTGGCTTCCTCCAGTTGCCGTGGCCTTGCTCTAGTTGTCTTGGACTTGCTCCATTTATCTTGGGCTTGCCCAAGTTGTCTTGGGCTTGCTCCAGTTGTCTTGGCCTTGCTTTAGTTGTCTTGTTCTTGCCCCAGTTGTTTTGGGCTTACTTCATGTGTCTTGGGTTTGTTCCAGATCTCTTGGCCTTGCTCCTGTTTTCTTGGGCTTGCTTCAGTTGTCTTGGGCTTGCTCCAGTTGTTGTGGGCTTGCTCAGTTGTCTTGGCCTTGCTCCGGTTGTCCTATGCTTGCTCCAGTTGTCTTGGGCTTGCCACAGTTGTCTTGGGCTTGATCCAGTTGTCTTGGGCTTGCTCCAAATGTTTTGGCCTTGCTCCATCTGTTCTGGCCTTGCCCTAGTTGTCTTGGGCTTGCTCCAGTTGTCTTGGGCTTGCGTCACTTCTATTGGGTTTGCTCCAGTTGTCTCGTCCTCGCTCCAGCTGTCTAGGCCTTACTCCAGCCGTCTTGGGCCTGGTCTACTTGTCTTGGGCGTGCTCCAGTTGTCTTGGGCTTGGTCCAGTTGTGTTGGGTTTTTTGCAGTTGGCTTGGGCTTGCTGCAGTTGTCTTGGCCTTGCTCCAGTTGTATCAGGCTTGCACCAGTTGTCGTGGGCTTGCTCAAATTGTCCTGGATTTGCTCCAGTTATCTTGGCCTTGCTCTAGTTGCCTTTGGATTGCTCCAGTTTTCCTAGCCTTGCTCCAGCTATCTTGGACTTGCTCCGATTGTCTGGAGCTTTCTCTAGTTGTCGTGGGCTTGCTCCATATGTTTTGGCCTTGCTTTAGTTGTCTTGGAATTGCTCAAGTTGACTTAGGCTTGCTTCATTTGTCTTTCGCTTCCTCGAGTTGTCTTGGCATTGCTCCAGTTGTCCTGGCCTTGACCCAGTTGTTTTGGGCTTGCTCTAGGTGTCTTGGAATTGCTCCAATTGTCTGGGGCTTGCTCCAGTTGTCTTAGCCTTGCTCCAGTTGTATCAGGCTTGCACCAGTTGTCGTGGGCTTGCTCAAATTGTCCTGGATTTGCTCCAGTTATCTTGGCCCCGCTCTAGTGATTTTTTGCCTACTCGAGTTGTCTTGGGCTCGCTCTAGTTGTATTGGGTTGCTCCAAGTTTTCTTACCTTTGCTCCAAATGTCTTGGCGTTGCTACAGGTCTTTTGGGCTTGCTTCAGTTGTCTTGGCTTTCTCTAGTTGTCTTGGCCTTGCTCTGGTTGTATTGGACTTGATCCAGTTATCGTGGGCTTGCTCAAGTTGTCCTGGGCTTGCTCCAGTTGTCTTAGCCTTGCTCCAGTTGTCTTGGCCTTATCCCATTTGTTTTGGGACTGCTTCAGGTGTATTGAATTTGTTCTAGTTGTCTTGGCCTTGCTCCACTTTTCTTGGGCTTTCTCCAGTTGTCTAGGGCTTGCTCCAGCTGTCTTAGACTTGCTCCAGTTGTCTTGGCCTTGTTGCAGTTGTCTTAGACTTGCTCCAGTTGTCTTGGGCTTGTCCCAGCTGTCTTCAGCTTGCTCCAGTTGTCTTGGGCTTGCTCCAGTTGTCTTGGGCTTGTCCCAGCTGTCTTCAGCTTGCTCCAGTTGTCTTGGGCTTGCTCCAGTTGTTTTGGCCTTGCTCCATAGTCTTGGCCTTGCTCCATCTGTTTTGGCCTTGCCCTAGTTGTCTTGGGATTTCTTCATTTGTCTTGGGCTTGCGTCAGTTGTATTAGGTTTGCTCCAGTTGTCTTGGTCTTGCTCCAGGTTTCTTAGCCATACTCCAGTCGTTTTGGGCTTGGTCCACTTGTGTTGGGCTTGCTTCAGTTGTCTTGGGCTTGGTCTTGTTGTCTTGGGCTTTCTGTAGTTGTCTTGGGCTTGCTGCAGTTGTCTTGGCCTTGCTCCAGTTGTATCAGGCTTGGACCTGTTGTCTTTGCCTTGCTCCAATTGTCTTGGCTTTGCTCCTGTTATCTTTGCCTTGGCCAGTTGCCTTTGGATTGCTCCAGTTTTGGTAGCCTTGCTCCAGCTATCTTGGAATTGCTCCAATTGTCTGGGGCTTGCTCCAGTTGTTGTGGGCTTGCTCCAGTTGTCTTGGCCTTCCTCAAGTTCTTTTGGGCTTGTTTAGTTGTCTTGACCTTGCTCTAGTTGTCTTGGGCTTGCTCCATTTGTCTTGCGCTTGCTCGAGTTGTCTTGGCATTGCTTCAGTTGTCCTCGCCTTGCCCCAGATGTTTTGGGCTTGCTCTAGGTGTCTTAGGATTGCTCCAGTTGTCTTCGCCTTGCTCCAGGTGTCTTGGGCTTGCTCCAGTTGTCTTGGCCGTTCTCCAGTTTTCTTCAGCTTGCTCCAGTTGTCTTGGGTTTGCTCCAGTTTTCTTGGGCTTGCTCCAGTCTTATTGGCCTTACTCATGTTGTCTTGGCCTTGTTCCAGTTGTCTTGGGCTTGCTATAGTTGTCTTGGGCCTGCTCATACTGTCTTGGACTTGCTCTAGTTCTCTTCTTCTTGCTCCAGTTTTCTTGATCTTGCTCCATTTGTCTTGGGCTTACCCCAGTTCTCTTTGCCTTGATCCAGTTAGTTTGGCCTTGCTACAGTTCTTTTGGGCTTGGTCCAGGTGTCTTGGGCTTGTTCCAGTTGTCTTGGTCTTTCTCAAGTTGTCTTGGGCTTGCTCTAGTTCTCTTGGCCTTGCTCGAGTTGTCTTGGCCTTGCTCCACTTGTGTTGGCCCTGCTCAAATTGTCTTCGGCTTGCTCCAGTTGTCTTGAGCACGCTCCAGCTGTCTTGGGGTTGCTTCAGTTGTATTGGGTTTGCTCCAGTAGTTTTGGCCTTGCTCCAGCTGTCTTGGCCTTTCTCCAGTCGTCTTGGGCTTGGTCCACTTGTCTTGGGCTTGCTCCAGTTTTTTTGGGTTTGGTCGAGATTCTTAGGGTTGCTCCAGTTGTTTTGGGGTTGCTCCAGTTTTTGGCTTGCTCCAGTTGTATCAGGCTTGCACCAGTTGTCTTGGGCTTGCACCAGTTGCTATATTTTTGTCACTTTATACATTGGTCATTTGAAATATTTTTTATCATACATATTTTTTATTTGAAACATTGGTCATTTTATACAATTTTCACTCTATAAATTTGTATTCTTAACTATTCATTTTACATATTTGTCCATTTTACATATGTCTGTTTATATCTGTCATTTTGAATACTTTTAATTTTATCTATTTGTCATTTCACAAATTTGTGACTTCATATTCTATACGTGTTTCAGTTGTCTTTGGCTTGCTCTAGTTTTCTTAGCCTTGCTCCAGTTGTCTTGGACTTGCTCCAGTTGTCTTAGGCTTGCTCTAGTTGTCTTGGCCTTCTGTTAGTTGTCTTAGGCTTGCTCAAATTGTCTTGGGCTTGTCCCAGTTGTCTTGGGCTTGCTCTGATTGTCTTGGGCTTGCTCGAGTTGTATTGGCCCTGCTCCAGTTGTCTTGGGATTGCTCCAATTGTCTTGGCCTTGCTCCAGTTGTCTAGGACTTGCTCCAATTGTCTTGGGCTTTGCTCTAGTTGTCTCGGGCTTGCTCCTGTTGTCATGGCCTTGCTCCAGTTGTCTTGGCCTTGCCCTAGTTGCTTTGGGCTTGCTCCAGGTGTCTTGGGTTTTATCCAGTTGTCTTGGCCTTACTCCAGTTTTCTTGGCCTTGCATGTTGGCATTAGTGGGTGTGGAGGCACCCTCAAGGATGCCTAACTCTTAATGATGCACGCTACCAAGGTTTGGGGCACCCAAGGGACACCAATGGTGAAGAGTGTGGAGCACAAGGATCACGGATGTGAGTGGGCAGAACATGTTGCATTCAGCAGAACTGAATCGCAGCTGATCTAAGCTTTCCAACGCATCCAAGCACACCCAAAACGGAGCAGTAGAGCCCCTGCTACGGCCGTCAAAGTAACCCTTGGTGGAGCCACCCACCTGGTCTTGCACTCTAGGCATCGGGAGGCACTTCGATGATGACCCGTCAAAGCGCTTTTCGTCGCCCAGAAGTCAAGGAGAAGTTCATCCTGCTCAAGGAGGTCCTTATGGTCACCTCATTCATGCCCCGGGTGCATTTGGAGGCCATTAGGAATGAACTCGGATCCCTGGCGGTGGAATATCCCGCCACCCATGGGGGGTACCAGATTCCACCCACCCAACACCCGTTTTTCGGGCTAGGCTAACTTTCTGAATACTCACTCAAATCGAGTGATTCAAAGCTCGATCCTGCATGACAAAATCCAAGTAATTACAATCTAAAGTCAGATCAGGTGTTCGACCACTCCTCAGTGGTCAAACCAGGAAGTACACTCAACGGCACTCATGGCAAGGGGCACACCATGTCAACAATCTCCCCTTTGCACCGCAGCCTTGATGCCTTGTCCTTGGAACCTGTAACATTTTAAACTTCACAGCACAGACCAAGCTCCATGTAGCTCGCGTGGTGCGTGTCCTTGGACTGTGCCTTGGTCATGGCATCGGCGAGCAGTCGCTTAGTGCCACAATGCACAATAGCCGCATCTCCCTTCACCACCAAGTCCTGCGCGTAGTGATGACAGATCTCGATGTGCTTGGTCCTCCTGTGCAGCATTGGGTTCTGGGTCAGGCTGATGGCACTCATGTTTTCAACGTTGAGTACCGTCGGCTTCCTTTGCGGTACGCCGATCTCCTTTAGCAGCCGCCTCAGCCACACCGCCTCCTTTGCGGCTTCCGCGAGCGCGGTGTACTCCGCTTCGGTGCTGGACAGCGCCACGCAGTCCTGCTTCCTGCTTGTCCATAAAACTGTCGCACCACCAAGCACAAACACGTACCCCGACGTTGATTTTCTATCATCCACATCACTAGCCCAGTCGGCATCCGAGTAGCCGACCAACTCAAGGGAGTCGTCACGCGCTCCCCCTCCAAACAAGAGCCGCGACTGTTTTGTCGCCTTGAGATAGCGGAGGATCCGCTTCACCGCTTGCCAATGCAATGGCCCGGGATCAGCAACGTAGCGGCTCACTTGGCCCTCCGCGAAGGCCAGGTCGGGCCGCGTCGCCACCATGGCGTACATAATACTCCCCACTGCGGACTGGTATGGCACACCTGCCATCTCCTCCTTCTCCTTGTCCATGCTCGGGCCCATGCTCGAGCTCAGCTCACACGTGGTGGTCATGGGTGTGCTGATGGGGTTACACTCCTCCATGTTGTAGCAGCGGAGCACCTCTTGCACGTACTTTGCCTGCCCCATCTCAAGCGTGCGTGCCTTGCGGTCCCTCTTGATGGCGACGCCGAGGTAGTACTCGAGCTTGCCCATATCGGTCATTTTGAACCGACCGCCCAGCTGTCACTTCAGGTTCACCAACTCCTCCATGTCCGACGACACGAGGATGAGATCCTCCACGTAGAGTGCCACGATCTGGTGCAACCCCGGCTGCTTTTGCACGTACACGCTGTGATCCGCCTCGCAGCGCTTGAAGCCAAGCTCGGCCATGAAGCCGTCCATTGTCAGGTACCCCATGAGTGGCGCTTGCTTCAGCCCGTAGAGCGCCTTACGAAGCCGGCACACCTTCCCCGACGGCGCGTCCACCCCCTCCGGCACCTCTATGTAGACCTCCTTGTCCAGGTCGACGTTGAGGAACGCAGTTTTCACGTCCATTTGGTGGACTTCCTAGTCGCGCACCGCCGCCACCGAGAGGATGGAGCGAATGGAGGCGAACTTCACCACCGGCGCAAAGGTTTCATTGTAGTGTTCACCCTTTTGCTTGGCGTACCCCTTTGCGACCAGCTGCGCCTTGTACCGCTCCACCATCCCCTCCTTGGTGAGCTTCTTCTTGAAGATCCACTTGGAGCAGATGATTTTTGCGCCCTCCGGCCTGTCGATCAGCTGCCAAGTGCCATTTTCTTCATGGGAGGAGAGCTCAGATTTTATAGCTCCCTCCCACTCAGCCCCGTCCTTCCGCTGCAATGCCTCCTTGACGGTCTCGGGCTCCTCTTGCGCAAAGAACGCTCGAGCGAGCCCAGTCCAGATGCCCACTGTGGTATCGTACCTCTTTGCTGTCCTCCTTGCGCGTCTGCTTCTCTGGGGCTGCTGTTGCTGCTGCCGTTGCTGCTGCTGGTGCTGTCCCCTCCCAGTGCCACTCGCACCCTTGGCCTACTCCCTCTCTCTCGAGGACCATGGAGATGCGGACTCACTTCCCGCCTCCTCGCTGGGCTCCACTACTGCCGGCGCTTCGGACTCATTTTCCGACTCGGCTGAATGGAAATCAGCCGCTCCAACATTGCCCGGATGGTTCTCGCTGGCTGGAGCCGATGGGACGTCACCCTTTTTTGCGTCCTCCGGCGTCTCCTCCTCAAGGAGTGGCAGCCACTCCCCACGCTTGGAGAGACCCGCGTCCTTGTCCGTCCAACGGCTGGCCTTGTTGAACGTGACGTCGTGACTCTTCACGATCTGTTGCCTCTGCGAGTCGAAGAGCCGGTACGCGTTGCTCCCGCTCTCGTACCCGACAAAGATGCACCGGCGCGTTTGCGGGTCCAGCTTGCCCCGCCCCTCCCGTGCCTGCACAACAGCGTATGCAACACAACCAAACGTACGGAGGTGTGCCACAGTTGGCTTCCTCCCGCTCCACACTTCTTGTGGCGTCTTCCACACCTTGGACTCTGCGTCTTTCGACGGCTTTGTCAGTGTCAGGTTCATGATGTACGCCACTGTCCGCGCCGCCTCGCCCCAGTACCGCTGCGCTAGGCCGGCGTCACTCAACATGGACCGGACAATGTTGAGGATGGTGCAGTTCGCCCTCTTGGCGACGCCGTTTGGCTGCAAAGAATGTGGCATAGTTTTCTGCCACGCGATCCCCTTGCTCTTCATCCATGCCGAGCAGCCCTCGTATTCGCCGCCGTTGTCGCTCCGGAACGCCTTCACCTTCAACTCCGTTTGGCTCTCCACAGCCGCCATGAACTCTTGCATGCACGACACGACATCGCTCTTCCTCTTGATGATGTAGAGGTAGAGCTTGCGGCTGTGGTCGTCGATGAAAGTGATGAAGTAGCGTGCCCCACCAATGGAGGACTCAAACGGTGCACACACATCGGTGTGCACAACCTCCAACTTTGCGAATGCATGCGTCCCCTTTCCAGCAAACGACTGTCGTGTTGCCTTGCTGACCATACACGGCTCGCACACAGCGTCCTTGGCTGCATCAAGGCTCTTGACCTCAAGACCCCGCACCACTTCCTTCTTTGCCATGTCTCTCACCGTTGAGGGAGCGATGTGGCACAACTGGCGATGCCACAGGTCCAGGTCCCCTTCATCCTTCGTCGCGAGGTTGGCGGCATCGGTCCTCACCGCATCGGCAAGAACCTTGGTACGGAGAAGGTACAAGTCCTTCTCCCTCTTGCCATGTGCAATTACGTCACCGTCCCCCTCCTTCTGGATGATAGCCTCTTTCTTGTTGAAGAGTACCTCGAGCCCCTTGTCGGTAAGGCGGCTCACTGACAGCAGGTTAGCCCCAAAGTTGGGCATGTGGAGCACGTCGTAGATGGTGCACGGAACGACTTTCCCGTTCACCACCGAATCAATGCAAACATTGCCTTCGCCCGCGGCCAACTCTGTTTTACCGTTGGCCACTGTCATGCGCCGCTCGAAGGTGCCGTAGGTGACAAATGCCGCCCGATTGCATTGAGTGTGGCGGCCTGATCCGGAGTCGATCACAGTGACTTCCGGATCTGTCAAGTCGGTAGACTCCCTGGCCATCATGGCTTGGGTGTCTTTCTTCCCGCCCTTCCTGGACTGGTGCGACTTCTTGTTGGGGCAGTCACGTGCGTAGTGGCCATGTTTGCCACAATTGTAGCACTCTCCCTTGTTGTCATCCCTCTTAATGCCCTGGTTGGCACCCTTCCCCTTCTTGCCTCCCCCTCTACCTTGAGGGCGGACAGCATAGGCGGAAGTTGATGTCGCCCCACTCTCTCTCCCACCACGCCGCATCTATTCGTTGCGGACGTACTCAGCCACCTTCAGGTACTTCAGCTCATCGGTAGACAGCCCGTCTACGACGGTGATTATGGGACTTCAGCTGTCCGGAAAGGCCAGGAGGAGGATCATGGCTTGCAGCTGAGGGTCGACCTTCCACCCAGTGGCTACGCACTTGGCAGTCAAGGACTCAATCTCCTGCAGGATCTCCATGATGTCGTCGCCTTCATTGGCTCGGAGGGTGACGAGCCTCTTGAAGACGAAGAGCTGGCTAGCAAGGTTAGTGGACTGGTAGATGGTGCAGAGTTTCTTCCAGGCCTCCGTGGCCTCCGTGCATCCTTGGATGAGGGAGCGTTGCGTCGGAGCAAGCGCATACACCAAGAAAGCAAGCGCTTTCTTGTTGCGATTCTTGTACGCTTCCACTTCCTCCGGTGTCACGGTATGCGGAGGGGCAGTTTCTTCACCCTTGACCAGCTCAAGCAGGCCCTTGTCATCCAGGAAGACCTCAAACTCCCACCTCCAAAGGTGGAAGCCAAGTCCGTCAAACTTGGAGACGCCGATGCTCTCTTGCTCGGTCGGTGCCATGGCGCGCTGCGGTAGTATGAACGTTGTAGGGCTAGGGTCGTAGGCACGTGGGCCCATAACCCTTTGCTGGCTCTAGTGGGTGTGGAGGCACCCTCAAGGATGCCTAGCTCTTGCTGATGCACGCTACCAAGGTTTGGGGCAGCCAAGGGACACCAATGGTGAAGAGTGTGGAGCACAAGGATCACAGATGTGAGTGGGCAGAACACGTCGCATTCAGTAGAACTGAATCGAAACACGTTTTTGTTAGTTAGCATAGTAGGATTACATTAGATCCTTATACCCTGTGATCTAAGCTTTCCAACGCATCCAAGCACGCCCAAAACGGAGCAGTAGAGCCCCTACTACGGCCGTCGAAGTAACCCTTGGTGGAGGCGCCCACCTGGTCTTGCACTCTAGGCAACGGGAGGCGCTTCAACGATGACCCGTCAAAGCGCCTTTCCTCGCCCAGAAGTCAAGGAGAAGTTCATCCTAGTCAAGAAGTTCCTTATGGTCACCTCATTCATGCCCCGGGTGCATTTGGAGGCCATTAGGAATGAACTCGGATCCCTGCCGGTGCAATATCCCACCACCCGTGGCGAGTACCAGATTCCACCCATCCAATACCTGTTTTTCGGGCTAGGCTAACTTTCTGCATACTCACTCAAATTGAGTGATTCAAAGCTCGATCCTGCGTGGACAAATCTAAGGAATCCAAATCTAAAGTCAGATCAAGTATTCCACCACTCCTTAGTGGTCGAACAAGGAAGTACACTCAACGGCACTCATGGCAAGGGGCACACCATGTCAACATTGCACCAGTTGGCTTGTGCTTGCTCCAGTTGTCTTGGGCTTGCTCCAGTTCTCTTGGCCTTGCTCCAGCTTTCTTAGGATTTCTCGAGTTGTCTTGGGCTTTCCCAGTTGTATTGGCCTTGCTCCAGTTGTCTTTGTCCTGCTCCAGTTGTTTTGGCCTTGCTCCAGTTGTCTTAGCCTTGCTCCAGCTGTCTTGGCCTTGCTCAAGTTGTCTTGGCCTTTCTCCAGTGGTCTGAGCCTTGTTCCAATTTTCTTGGCCTTGCTCCAGTTGTCTTGGGCTTGCTCCAGTTGTCTTAGGCTTGCTCAAATTATCTTGGTGTTGCTCCAGTTGTCTTGGCCTAGCTCCAGTTGTCTCGGGCTTGCTCCTATTCTCTTAGCCTTGCTCTAGTTGTCTTTGATTTGCTCCAGTTGTCTTGAGATTGCTCCAGTTGTCTTGGGCTTGCTCCAGTTGTCTTTGCCTTGCTCTAGTTATCTTGGCCTTGCTCTATTTGTTTTGGGATTGCTCCAGTTGTCTTGGGCTTGCTCCAGTTGTCTTGGCCTTGCTCCAGTTGTCTTGGCCTTGCTCCAGTTGTCTTGGCCTTGCTCCAGTTGTCTTGGCCTTGCTCCAGTTGTCTTGGCCTTGCTCCAGTTGTCTTGGCCTTGCTCCAGTTGTCTTGGCCTTGCTCCAGTTGTCTTGGCCTTGCTCCAGTTGTCTTGGCCTTGCTCCAGTTGTCTTGGCCTTGCTCCAGTTGTCTTGGCCTTGCTCCAGTTGTCTTGGCCTTGCTCCAGTTGTCTTGGCCTTGCTCCAGTTGTCTTGGCCTTGCTCCAGTTGTCTTGGCCTTGCTCCAGTTGTCTTGGCCTTGCTCCAGTTGTCTTGGCCTTGCTCCAGTTGTCTTGGCCTTGCTCCAGTTGTCTTGGCCTTGCTCCAGTTGTCTTGGCCTTGCTCCAGTTGTCTTGGCCTTGCTCCAGTTGTCTTGGCCTTGCTCCAGTTGTCTTGGCCTTGCTCCAGTTGTCTTGGCCTTGCTCCAGTTGTCTTGGCCTTGCTCCAGTTGTCTTGGCCTTGCTCCAGTTGTCTTGGCCTTGCTCCAGTTGTCTTGGCCTTGCTCCAGTTGTCTTGGCCTTGCTCCAGTTGTCTTGGCCTTGCTCCAGTTGTCTTGGCCTTGCTCCAGTTGTCTTGGCCTTGCTCCAGTTGTCTTGGCCTTGCTCCAGTTGTCTTGGCCTTGCTCCAGTTGTCTTGGCCTTGCTCCAGTTGTCTTGGCCTTGCTCCAGTTGTCTTGGCCTTGCTCCAGTTGTCTTGGCCTTGCTCCAGTTGTCTTGGCCTTGCTCCAGTTGTCTTGGCCTTGCTCCAGTTGTCTTGGCCTTGCTCCAGTTGTCTTGGCCTTGCTCCAGTTGTCTTGGCCTTGCTCCAGTTGTCTTGGCCTTGCTCCAGTTGTCTTGGCCTTGCTCCAGTTGTCTTGGCCTTGCTCCAGTTGTCTTGGCCTTGCTCCAGTTGTCTTGGCCTTGCTCCAGTTGTCTTGGCCTTGCTCCAGTTGTCTTGGCCTTGCTCCAGTTGTCTTGGCCTTGCTCCAGTTGTCTTGGCCTTGCTCCAGTTGTCTTGGCCTTGCTCCAGTTGTCTTGGCCTTGCTCCAGTTGTCTTGGCCTTGCTCCAGTTGTCTTGGCCTTGCTCCAGTTGTCTTGGCCTTGCTCCAGTTGTCTTGGCCTTGCTCCAGTTGTCTTGGCCTTGCTCCAGTTGTCTTGGCCTTGCTCCAGTTGTCTTGGGCTTGCTCCAGTTGTCTTGGGCTTGCTCGAGTTCTCTTGGCCTTGCTCAAGTTGTCTTAGGCTTGCTCCAGTTTTCTTGTGCTTCCCCTAGTTGTCTTGGGTTTGCGCCAGTTGTCTTGGGCTTGCTCTAAATGTCTTGGCCTTGCTCAAGTAGTCTTGGCCTTGCTCCATCTGTTTTGGCTTTGGCCTAATTGTCTTGGGCTTGCTGCATTTGTCTTGGGCTTGCTTCAGTTGTATTGGGTTTGCTCCAGCTCTTTTGGCTTTGCTCCAGTTGTCTTTGCCTAAATCCAGACGTCTTGGGCCTGGTCCACTTGTGTTTGGCTCGCTCCAGTTGTCTTGGGATTTGTCCAGTTGTCTTGGGCTTTCTCTAGTTGTCTTGGGCTTGCTCTAGTTGTCTTGGCCTTGCTCCAGTTGTCTTGGACTTGCTCTAATTGTCTTGGTTTTGCTCCAGTTATCTTAGTCTTGCTCCAGTTATCTTTGGCTTGCTCTAGTTGTCTTTGGCTTGCTCCAAGTGTCTTGGTCTTGTTCCTATATTGGACTTGCTCCAACTGTCTAGGGCTTGCTCCAGTTGTCTTGGGCCTGTTCCAGCTTTCTTGGCCTTGCTCCAATTTTCTTGGGCTTGCTCCAGTTGTCTTGGCCTTGCTCCAGTTGTCTTGAACTTGCATCACTTGTGTTGGGCATGCTCTATCTGTTCTGGAATTTCTCAAGGTGTCTTTGCATTGCTCCAGTTGTCTTGGCCTTGCTCCAGTTGTCTTGAACTTGCATCACTTGTGTTGGGCATGCTCTATCTGTTCTGGAATTTCTCAAGGTGTCTTTGCATTGCTCCAGTTGTCTTGCCCTTGTTCGAGCTTTTTTGGGCTCCCTCCAGGTGTCTTGGGATTGCTCCAGTTGTCTTGGCCTTGCTTCAGGTTTCTTCGGCTTGATCAAGTTGTCTTGGGCTTACTCCAGTTGATTAGGCTTGCTCCAGTTGTCTTGCCCTTGCTCCAGTGTTCTTAGGCTTGCTCCTGCTGTCTTGGGCTTGCTCCAGTTGTATTGGGCTTGCTCCTATTGTCTTGGACTTTCTCCAGTTGTCTTGTTCTTGCTTCAGTTGTCTTGAGCTTGCTCCACGTCTCTTGGGCTTGCCCCAGTTATCTTGGCTCTGATCTAATGGTCTTGGCGTTGCTGTAGTTGTCTTGGGCTTGCTCCAGTTGTCTTGGGCTTGCTCCTGTTTTTGTTGCCTTTTTCCAGTTGTCTTCGGCTTACTCCTATTGTCTTGGCCTTGTTCCAGATGTCTTGGACTTGCTCTAGTTGTCTTGAGCTTGCTCAAGTTGTCATTGGCTCGCCCCAGTTGTCTTAGGCTTGCTCTAGTTATGTTGGGCTTGCTCCTATTGTCTTGGAATTGCTCCAGTAGTCTTGTTCTGTCTTCAGTTGTCTTGAGCTTGCTCCAGTTTTCTTGGGCTTGCCTCAGTTGTCTTGGCTTTGATCCAATTGTCTTGGCCTTGCTCAAGTTGTTTTGGGCTTGCTCCAGGTGTCTTGGGCTTGTTCCTGTTCTCTTGGTCTTGCTCCAGGTGTCTTGAGCTTGCTCCAGTTGTCTTGGCCTTAGAACTGTTGTCTTGGCCTTCCTCCACATGTCTTGGGGTTGCTCCAGTTGTCTTGGGCATGTGCCAGTTGACTTGGCCTTGCACCAGTTGTATCAGGCTTGATCCAGTTCTCTTAGGCTTTGTTCATTTATCTTGGGCCTACTCTAGCTGTCTTCAGTTGCCTCCATTTGTCTTGGCCTTGCTCCTGTTGTCTTGGGCTTGCTACAGCTGTCGTTGCCTAGCTCCTAATGTCTTGGCCTTGTTCCAGTTGTCTTAGACTTGCTCCAGTTGTCTTGGCCTTACTCTAGTTATCTTGGCCAGCTCCAGATGACTTGGGCTTGCTCTAGTTTTCTTGGCCTTGCTCTAGTTGTCTTGGCCTTCCTCTAGTTGTATTGGACTTGCTTCAGTTGTCTTCGGCTTGCTCCACTTTTCTTGGGATTGCTCCAGTTGTCTTAGCCTTGCTCCAGTTGTCGTGGCCTTACTCCAGTTGTTTATGGCTTGCTCCAAGTTTCTTGGGCTTGCTCCAGTTTTCTTGGCCTTGGTCCCATTTTTTTGGGCTTGCTCTAGTTGTCTTGGGCTTGCTCTAGTTGTCTTGGGCTTGCTCCAAGTTTCTTGGCCTCGTTGCATTTGTCTCAGGTTTGCTCCAGTTGTCTTTGGCTTGCCCCAGTTGTCTTGGGCTTGCTCCAGTTGTCTTTGGCTTGCTTTAGTTGTCTTGACCTTGCTCTAGTAGTCTTGGCCTTGCTCCATCTGTTTTGGCCTTGCCCTAGATGACTTGGGCTTGTTCCAGTTGTCTTGGGCTTGCGTCAGTTGTATTGGGTTTGCTCCAGTTGTCTTGTCCTTGCTCTAGCTATCTTGGCCTTACCCAGTTGTCTTCGGCTTGGTGCACTGGTATTGGGCTTGCTCTAGTTGTCTTTGGCTTGATCAAGTAGTCTAAGGCTTGCGCCAGTTTTCTAGGGCTTGCTCCAGTTGTCCTGGCCTTGCTCCAATGCTATCACGCTTGGCACAATTGGCTTTGCTCAGGTTATCTTTGGCTTACTCCAGTTGTCTTTGGATTGCTCCAGTTTTTTTAGCCTTGCTCAAGGTGTCTTAGACTTGCTACACCTGTTCCGGGCTTGCTCCACTTGTCTTCGCCTTTCTCCGGTTGTCTTCGGTTTGCTCTAGTTGTCTTGGGCTTGCCCCAGTTGACTTGGGCTTGCTCTAAATTTCTTGGGCATGCTCCTGTTGTTTGGGCTTGCTCCAGCTTTCTTTGCCTTGCTCCAGCTGTCTTGGGCTTGCTCGTGGCCTTGATCTAGTTGTCTAAGATTTGCTCAAGTTGACTTGGGCTTGCTCTGGTTGTCTAAGGCTTGCCCAACATGTCTTCGGCTTGCTCCAGTTGTCTTGGGCTTGCTTAAGTTGTCTTGGCCTTGCTCCAGTTGTCTTAGGCTTGATCAAGTTGTCTTGGGGTTGCCCCAGTTGTCTTGGGCTTCCTCGAGGTGCCTTGGGCTTGCTCGAGTTGTCTTGGCCTTGCTTGAGTTGTCTTGGCCTTTCGCCAGTTGTATCCGGCTTGGTCCAGTTGTCTCGGGCTTGCCCGAGTTATCTTAGGCTTTCTCTACTGCTCTTGGGTTTCCTCGATTTGATTTGGCCTTGCTTTATCTTTCTTGGGCTTGCAACAGCTCCCTTGGCCTGGATCCAGTTGTCTTAGCCTTGCCCCAGTTGTGTGGGGCTTGCTCCAGCTGTCTGTGGCCTACTCCAGTTGTCTTAGGTTTGCTCGAGTTGTGTAGGGCTTGCTTCGGTTTTATTGGCCTTGCTCCAGTTGTTGTGACCTAGCTCCTGCTGTCTTGGGCTTGCTCCAGTTGTCTTGGGCTTGCTGCAGTTGTCTTGGCCTTGCTCTGGTTGTCTTTGACGTGCTTCAGTTGTCTTGGGCTTACTCCAGTTGTCATTGGCTTGCTCCAATTGTCTTCGTCTTGCTCCAGTTGTCTTGGCCTTGCTCCAGGTGTTTTTGGTTTGCTCTAAGTGTCTTGGGCTTGCTCCCGTTGTCTTGGCCTTGCTCCAGTTTTCTTGGGCTTGCTCCAGTTTTCTTGGTCTTGCTCCAGTTTTCTTCGGCTTGGTCTTGGTTTTTGGGTCTTGTTCCAGTTGTATTTTGGTTGCTCGAGTTGTCTTGGGCTTGCCCCAGTTGTCTTGGGCTTGCTCCAGTTGTCTTTGGCTTGCTCCAGTTGTCTTGGCCTTGCTTCAGTTGTTTTGGGCTTGGTGCATCTGTCTTGGCCTTGCCTTAGATGTCTTGGGCTTGCTCCAGTTGTCTTGGGCTTGCGTCAGTTGTCTGGGGCTTGCTCCAGTTTTCTTGGCCTTACTGCAGCTGTCTTGGCCTTGCTCTACTGGTCTTGGACTTGGCTGGGTTGTCTTGGGCTTGCTCCACTTGTTTTGGGCTTGCTCTAGTGGTCGTGGCCTTGCTCGAGTTGTACCAGGCTTACTCCAGTTGTCTAGGGCTTGCTCCAATTATCTTGGCTCAATCAAGTTATATTTCTCCTGCTTCAGTTGTCTTTAGCTTGCTCAAGTTGTCTTACACTTGCTCCAGCTTTCTTGGACTTGCTCTAGTTGTCTACGGCTTGCTCCAGTTGTCTNTTGGCCTTGCTCTTGTTGTCTTGGCCTTGCTCAGGTTGTCTTGGCCTTGGTCCAGTTGACTTGGGCTTTCTCCACTTGTCTTAGGAATGCTTTGTTTTCTTGGTCTTGCTCCATTTGTCTTAGACTTGCACCAGTAGTCTTGGGCTTGCTCCAGTTTTCTTGGGCTTTCTCTAGTTTTCTTGTCCTTGCTTCAGTTGTATTGGCCTTGTTCAGGTGTTTTGAGCTTTCTCCTGGTGTTTTGGGCTTGCTCCAGTTGTCTTGGCCTTGCTCCAGTTTTCTCGGGCTTGCTCCATCTGTCTTGGCCTTGCTTCAGTTGTCTTTGGCTTGCTCCAGTTGTCTTGGCCTTGATCTAGTTGTCTAAGACTTGCTCAAGTTGACTTGGGCTTGCTCCGATTGTCTTAGGCTTGTCCCAATTGTCTTGGGCTTGCTCCAGTTGTCTTGGGCTTTCTCCAGTTGTCTTGGCCTTGCTCCAGTTGTCTTAGGCTTGATCAAGTTGTATTGGGCTTGCCCCAATTGTTTTGGGCTTCCTCGAGGTGTCTTGGGCTTGCTCCAGTTGTCTTGGCCTTGCTCCACTTGTCTTGCCCTTGCTCTTATTTCCCTAGGCTCGTTCCACTTGTCTTGGGCTTGCTCCAGTTGTCTTGGCCTTGCTCCACTTGTCTTGCCCTTGCTCTTATTTCCCTAGGCTCGTTCCACTTGTCTTGGGCTTGCTCCAGTTAAAAGGGCTTGCTCCAGTTTTCTTGGCCTTGCTCTAGTTATCTTGGCCATGCTCCAGTCATCTTGTGCTTGTTCCAGTTGTTTTGGGCTTGCTCCAGTTTTCTTGGCCTTGCTCCAGTTGTCTTGGCCTTGCTCTAGTTGTTTTGGTCTTGCTCCAGGTGTGTTGGGCTTGCTCCAGTTGTCTTGGTCGTGCTCCAGTTGTCTTGAGCTTGCTCCAGTTGTCTTGGCCTTGCTCCAGGTTTCTTGGCCTTCCTCCAGTTGTCTTGAGCTTACTACTGTTGTCTTGGCCTTTCTCCAGTTGCATCAGGCTTGCTCTAGTTGTCTTGGGCTTGCCCGAGTTATCTTAAACTTTCTCTACTGCTCTTGGGTTTACTCGATTTGACTTGGCCTCGCTACAGCTTTCTTTGGCTTGCAAAAGCTCCCTTGTGTTGTTCTTCTATGCCCCATGGCCACTGCTATGGCTTGACGGACAGGTTGGGCATGCACTACTCCCTTGGAGTAAGTCCCCCAAACCTTGTTCGTGTTGCAAGTCCAAGCGAGACACCAGAAGTGTAGCGCAACGAATAGCATGTTGGACTTAGGAACCACAGGTCGTATGATCGAGTCTTGATGTGCGCAGAAGGCTTTTTTTTACCTTTCTAGCACAGGGTAAGATTCTTAGACATTTCTCCATGCATGAGGAGAGTGGGCCACTTGGCGGTCAGTGGATGCGCCAATTCGCGGACTGGTGAGGTAGTGTGGAGTGACCACCCCAAAAGTGCCACTACCCACACACCTTAGAAACCAGGCCTAGGACTATATGTACCAGGCTCATTCCTCATTCTAATTACACAGTCTGGCCTTAGATGCTCCTCACAGAGTTGTCCAACTAAGGAACAATAAAAAGAAGATACAGGTTGGTCTAAGCCCCAGGAGTTAGTCTTTGACTAGCACCTCGCGCGAAAGTGACCAAGTGTTAAGGGGACACAGTTGCTAGCAAGTGATTGCCTAGGAACTGCTCACTGTGGAACCGTGATCCTGAGGGTGATATCTTCTTCTAGCTAAAATGCTAGGAGCGGGCGGCAGGTGCTATTGTGTTGGCCCTATTTTTTAGTCCGTTCGCCTCAGGCCGGTTGACAAAGGGTTATGGGCCCACACTGACCAGTTGTAAGGCATACTTTCCTCAACTCTTGTACGCTCTCTCCAGGTGCGCATGCTGGCTCCATCAGCTCCATCAGCTCCATCAGCTTCATCAACTTCAACGGCTTGGTCTGCACTCAGCGCACAGGGACCAAGGACAAGCTTTGCCCTTGTAGGCATGACCCTTGTGTCCCAACCAAGAGAAGCTCTGCCCTTGGTGGCAAGACCCTGGGTGTGTTGGTATAGATATCTTCTCCGTCTGTAGGTGAACATTGGCTGAAGGGGTAAGCAACGGGTCTGCATCCTAAAACAGGTAGCAGATATCAGCTAACATCAGCCTAAATTGGCCTCAACGCAACACAGACGTGGGAAGCAGATAAGGGCAACAAAAATGGTTGACCCATCAGGAGGAGTGGGGACTGCCGCAGGGCAGTCCTCAAACTCAACAGTGGCTACCACAGGGCAGACCACTGGAGCAAATGTGAGTGCTACGTCACTGTCGCAAGGTCTTGGACCCTTGGGAGGAATCCCCATTTTTGAGGGGATTGATTTCCCCCTTTGGAGATGGCAGTTCGAGCTGGCGATGAAAGTGCGCGGCTACATCAAACTATTGAAGGGAGAGGAGCAGGTTCCCGCGGTAGGCACATCTGAGCACGAGGCATAGATGGATCAAAATGATATTGTCATGTCATTCCTGAGCAACGCGATTGCCAAGAAGTACGCGATTGCCATCGTTGTCAGGTACACGCTGGCTTCCAAAGCTTACAACAAGCTCAAGCGCGTGCACCAATCCACCTCCCTCGCGAACAGATGATTCATCCTACAACGGCTGATCAGCATGCGAGTGAATGAGGGCGAATCAATCCCCGATTTCCTACAGAAGTTTGAAGGACTCCTTGGCAAGGCTCGCCAGATGAACTGGGACCTTGACGAGAACATGCAAGCCATAATTCTCCTCATGGCGCTACCGGAGAGCTGGAGCCCGATGATCACCATCATGGGCGGCTGGAAGGAGGACGACCTGACATACATAGCAGTATGCGGATACGTGCGAAACGAGGCCATGCGCCGCAGCGGAAATGAGGGTAACTTCTTAGCATATGGCGCACGCTACAGTGGCCGCGGGAGCAAAGGGTCAGCCTCTGGTCAGAAAGGCGGCAGCGGAAGCGGTGGTGGCGAAGGCAACAATGGCGGCAAGGCTCCCAACCGATAGGGTAACTGCCGCAACTGCGGCAAACCTGGGCACTGGGCAAGAGAGTGCAGGTCGCCAAAGAAGGAAGACGGCGGAAGCGGTGGGAACAAAGGCAGCAAAAACAGTGGCAAAGAAGCTACCAACATGATGGCATAGAGCAAACCTCCAGAAAAAGGAGCGGCGCTGCTCAGGCCAGGAGCTTTTGGGCTTGACTCCGGCACCGATCATCACTCTAGCAACGACCAGGCTGGATTTGTCTCCATCGGCCCCACCGATCGGCGGTTCAAATGCGCAAATGGTAGCGTCGTGAACGCAAAGGGCGTGAGCACCAAGCTGGTGAGCATCAGCCTCAATGGTGCGAAGACGGATCTACGGCTATGTGACGTGGTCTACATGCCCTCCTTTGCGGCAAACCTTCTGTCCGTGTCAAAAAAAACGGACAATGACATAACGGTGGTGTTCACGCAAAAAAGGGTGGTCATCATCAGGAACAAGGACATCAAGGTCCTCTACGCCAACAAAGATCTCATGGCACAGGTTCCACGGGTTGACGGACTCTACGTACTGCAGACAATGGCAGCAAAGAGCTCGGGAAACAAGGGCCATGCGGGTGCAGCGGAGGCAGTGGTCTCGACATCCACGCAGGAGAGAACACCAACGAAAACTGAAAAAGCATCCTCTGCCGCAAAAGACAAATACACTGATCTGTGGCATAGACGTTTTGGGCATGTGGCAAACAGCAAGCTCCAAGTCATCCAATAACAACAGCTGGTCCGTGGCATGCATGGTTGTAAGAAGGATGTGGTTGGGTGTGGCAGCCTGTGTGAACCTTGCCTCCAAGGCAAGACCAAGCGAACGCGCTTTGAGCGCAATGGTCGTTGTGCAGAATCAGCCCTTGACCTCATTCACACCGACGTGTGCGGACGCTTTCGCACNTCTGCCACAAAAGACGAAGACGCTCATCTGTGGCATAGACGCTTTGGGCATGTGGCAAACAGCAAGCTCCAAGTCATCCAACAACAACAGCTGGTCCGTGGCATGCATGGTTGTAAGAAGGATGTGGTTGGGTGTGGCAGCCTGTGTGAACCTTGCCTCCAAGGCAAGACCAAGCGAACGCGCTTTGAGCGCAATGGTCGTTGTGCAGAATCAGCCCTTGACCTCATTCACACCGACGTGTGCGGACGCATTCGCACGGCGTCAAACGGTGGTAGCAAGTTTTTTCTGACCTTCATAGACAACCACAACCGCAAGGTGTGGATCTTCTTCCTCAAAGCAAAGGAAGAGGTCATAGAAAAGTTGTAGGAGTTTGTCACCATGGTGGAGCGCCAAACCGGAAAGAAAGTCAAAGCTATGCGAAGCGACAACGGTGGAGAGTACGAGGCATGCAAGGGCTGGTTGAGGCAACATGGGATCAGCCACCAGCCCACAACGCCTTACACGCCGCAGAGCAACGGTGTTGCCGAACGGATGAATCAGACCATCTTCGGCATGGTGCGTAGCATGCTCTTTGATGCAAAGCTTCCACCGCGGTTCTGGGTGGAAGCGGCAAGAACGGCATGCCATCTTGTCAACCTGACTCCTGCGGCTGCTCTGAGCAGACGCAGAAAGAAGAAGGGAAAGCAACAGATGACGCCACAAGAAGTTTGGTCAGGGAAGAATCCGGACGCATCACATCTGAAAGTATTTGGCTGCACCGCATGGGCAAAGTTCCAGGCGGGTGAGGGTGCCAGCAAGCTGGATGCAAGAGCGCAAAATCGCATTATGATGGGCTATGAGACGACCAATAAGACCTACCGCCTGTGGGACCTGGCAGGAAGAAGACTCATCACCAGCCGGGACGTAACCTTTGACAAAAGGAAACCAGGCAAGGAAGGGATGCTTGATCCCATGCAAGCTCCAAAGCAGGGAGAGTGGTTGGTGCTGCTGGAGTCAGGAGATCAAGCTCCCAAAAACTGGCAAGTGACACCAGTACAGCAGGCCGTGAAGAACAGTGGTGTGGCAAGAAGAGCGGCTCTGCAGGCTGACGTAGCGGCGAGCTCCGATACAGAGTCGGAGACGTCCGAGGCCTCTGAAAATAGCTTGGAGGCCAGTGGCTCTTCAAAAGAAGAAAACTTAACTTCAGGGCAGCCTGGAGCACAGGAGCAACAGCATTGCAAAGATCCACCAGCAATGCAACATCGCGACATACGACAAAGAAAAAAAACTCCAAAGTACGACGCTAATATCGGAAGCTGGACTAGACTGAGCTGGTCCTGTTTGGCTTAGGGAGAGCTGCTCACTATGGCTGAGGTGTTGGCAAGGCCCGATGCGGCCAAGTGGAAGGAGGCAGTGGACAGCGAGCTTGCATCCATCGGAGAAAATGGCACATGTGTGCTGGTGGACAGACCCGCTAATGCTCACATGGTGGGCTCAAAGTGGGTGCTCAGGTTCAAGCGGAAGCAAGATGATGGCATGGACAAGTACAAGGCAAGGGTCGTGGCAAAAGGATTCTCACAGCGCGTATGGTCTGAGTACGATGAGACCTTTGCATCGGATGTCACGTTTGCCTCAATCAGGTCCTTGCTTGCGGTCGCTGCCGCCAAAGACCTTGAGATCCACCAGATGGATGTGAAGACAGATTTCCTTTATGGGAAGCTCGACAAGGAGGTGCTAATGGAGGTGCCAGAAGGTGTCAAAGCACCCGAGGGTAAGGTGTACAAGCTGGTGAAGGCGTTGTACGGGCTGAAACAGGCCCCACGGATCTGGTACAAGGAGATGGACAGCTTCATGGCTCAGATCTCCTTTGCACATTGCAGGAATAACCCCAGCATTTATGTGCGGGAGGACAAACGTGGCTTGCTGCTCGTGGCATTGTATGTGGACGATCTCATCATGTGTTCTTCCTCGCAGTAGGCCCTTATGGACCTCAAGAAAAATCTGGCCAGCAGGTTTAAGATGAAGGACATGGGACCTCTCGAGTACTACCTCCGTATTGCTCTTCACCGCAACCGCAAAGCAGGCATCATCAAACTCAACCAGACCAAGTACATCATGGACGTCTTGAAGCGCTACAACATGGAGGACTGAAAACCCGTCAGCACCCCCATGCCCTTCGACTGCAAGCTCTCCTCCTCCATGTTACCAAGCAACGAGGCAGACTAGCGGGAGATGCAAACCATTCCGTACCAGTCTGCCGTTGGGAGCCTCATGTAAGCGATGGTGGGAACCCGACCTGACATTGCTTATGCGGTGGGTCAGGTGAGCAGGTTTGTGGCCAACCCTGGGCGAGAACATTGGCAAGCTGTGAAGCAAAATTTTCGCTACCTCAAAAAGACTCGGCGCGTCGGACTTCGGTTTGGAGGTCTAGAAGGATCAGACGTGCTGCAAATGACATGCTACAATGACGTGGACTGGGGAGGACGGATTGATGACAGGAAGTCCACCTCACGGTTTGTCTGCCTTCTCAACGGTGGTGCGGTCTTGTGGGCAAGCAGAAAGCAAGAATGCGTCTTGCTTTCTACTGCTAAGGCGGAGTACATTATACTCTCCAAAGTGTGCAATGAAACGCAGTGGCTTCGCATTTTGCTTGATGAGATCAAGGTACCACAAGAGGAAGCAATGGTCATCCGTATCGACAACCAAAGTGCCATCGCTATGGCAGAGGACGACATGATCTCCCGGCGTACAAAGCACATTGATATTCGGTACCACTACTCACATGACCTTGTCGCCAAGGGTGTCGTGGAACTGGAGCACGTCGCAACCAAGAAAATGCTTGCGGATTTCTTGACAAAGCCGCTAGACAGCGACTTGCATGTTGCAGGTGCTCAAGGAGTCGGCATGGTGGATGCAAGAGATGAGAACTAAAGACCAAGAAAGTTGACATGCACAACACAACCTAGAGCTACAGGCTCGTGCCGAAGAAAACTACCATAGCAGGTGGCCTAAGGTCCAAGGGAGAGATTGTTGTTCTTCTATGCCCCATGGCCACTGCTATGGCTTGACGGACAGGTTGGGCATGCACTGCTCCCTTGGAGTAAGTCCCCCAAACCTTGTTCGTGGTGCAAGTCCAAGCGAGACACCAGAAGTGTAGCGCAAGGAATAGCATGTTGGACTTAGGAACAACAGGTCGTACGATCGAGTCTTGATGTGCGCAGAAGGCTTTTTTTTACCTTTCTAGCACAGGGTAAGATTCTTAGACATTTCTCCATGCATGAGGAGAGTGGGCCACTTGGCGGTCAGTGGATGCGCCAATTCGCGGACTGGTGAGGTAGTGTGGAGTGACCACCACAAAAGTGCCACTACCCACACACCTTAGAAGCCAGGCCTAGGACTATATGTACCAGGCTCATTCCTCATTCTAATTACACAATCTGGCCTTAGATGCTCCTCACAGAGTTGTCCAACAAAGGAACAGTATAAAGAAGACACTGGTTGGTCTAAGCTCCAGGAGTTAGTCTTTGACTAGCACCTCACGCGAAAGTGACCAAGTGTTAAGTGGACACAGTTGCTAGCAAGTGATTGCCTAGGAACTGCTCAGTGTGGAACCGTGATCCAGAGGGTGATATCTTCTCCTAGCTGAAATGCTAGGAGCGGACGGCAGGTGCTATTGTGTCGGCCCTGTTTTCTAGTCCGTTTGCCTCAGGCCGGTTGACACCTTGGCTTTGCTCCAATTGTCTTAGCCTTGTTCCAGTTGTGTTGGGCTTGCTCCAGTTGTCCTGGCCTTGCTCTTGTTGTCTTGGCGCTGCTCCACTTGTCTGTGGCCTACTCCAATTGTCTTGGGTCTGCTCGAGTTGTCTTTGGCTTGCTCCAGTTTTATTAACCTTGCTCCACTTGTTGTGGCCTAGCTCCTGCTGTCTTGGGCTTGCTCCAGTTGTCTTGGGCTTGCTGTAGTTGTCTTGGCCTTGCTCTAGTTGTCTTGGACGTGCTTCACTTGTCTTGGGCTTACTCCAGTTGTCATTGGCTTGCTCCAATTGTCTTCGTCTTGCTCATGTTTTCATGGCCTTAATCCAGGTGTTTTTGGCTTGCTCCAAGTGTCTTGGGCTTGCTCCCATTGTCTTGGCCTTGCTCCAATTTTCTTGGGCTTGCTCCAGTTTTCTTGGTCTTGCTCTAGTTTTCTTGGGCTTGCTCCCATTGTCTTGGCCTTGCTCCAATTTTCTTGGGCTTGCTCCAGTTTTCTTGGTCTTGCTCTAGTTTTCTTGGGCTTGCTCTAGGTTTCTTGCTCTTGTTCCAGTTGTATTTTGCTTGCTCAAGATGTCTTGGGCTTGCCCCAGTTGTCTTGGGCTTGCTCCCGTTGTCTTTGGCTTGCTCCAGTTGTCTTGGCCTTGCTTGAGTATTCTTGGGCTTGCTGCATCTGTCTTGGCCTTGCCCTAGATGTCTTGGGCTTGCTCCAGTTGTCTTAGGCTTGCCTCAGTTGTGTGGGGCTTGCTCCAGTCTTCTTGGCCTTGCTACAAGTGTCTTGGCCTTGCTCCAGTGGTCTTGGGCTTGGCCCAATTGTCTTTGGCTTGCTCCAGTTGTTTTGGGGTTACTCCAGTGGTCGTGGCCTTGCTCTAGTTGTATCAAGCTTGCTCCACGTGTCTAGGGCTTGCTCTAATTGTCTTGGCTCAATCAAGTTATATTTCTCTTGCTCTAGTTGTCTTTGGTTTGCTCACGTTGTCTTGCACTTGATCCTGCTTTCTTGGACTTGCTCCTGTTGTCTGCGGCTTGCTGCAGATGTCTTGGGCTTGCTCCAGTTTTCATGCCCTTCCTCAAGTTGTCTTTGGCATGCTCCACTTGTCTTGGGCTTGCCCCAGTTGCCTTGGGCCTGCTCCAATTGTCTAGGGCTTTCTCCAGCTGTCTTGGCCCTTCTCCAGTTCTCTTGGCCTTGCTCTTGTTGCCTTGGCCTTGCTCCGGTTGTCTTGGCCTTGGTCCAGTTGACTTGGGCTTTCTCCACTTGTCTTGGGAATGCTCTGTTTTCTTGGCCTTGCTCCATTTGTCTTGGACTTGCACCAGTAGTCTTTGGCTTGCGCCAGTTTTCTTGGGCTTTCTCTAGTTTTCTTGTTCTTGCTTCAGTTGTATTGGCCTTGTTCAGGTGTTTTGGGCTTTCTCCAGCTGTCTTGGGCTTGCTCCAGTTGTCTTGGCCTTGCTCCATTTTTCTCGAGCTTGCTCCAGTTGTCTTGGCCTTGCTCCAGATGTCTTGGGCTTGCTCCAGTCCTCTTGGGTTTGCTCCAATTGTCTTGGGCTTGCTTCAGTTGTCTTAGGCTTGCTCTAGTTGAATTGACCTTGCTATAGTTGTCTTGGGCTTGCTCCAGTCCTCTTGGGTTTGCTCCAATTGTCTTGGGCTTGCTTCAGTTGTCTTAGGCTTGCTCTAGTTGAATTGACCTTGCTATAGTTGTCTTGGGCTTGATGCAGTTGTCTTGTGCTTTCTTTAGTTGTCTTGGCCTTGATCCAGTTGTCTTGGACATGATTAAGGTGTCTTGGGCTTGCCTCAGTTGTTTTGAGGTTACTCTAGCTATTTTGGCATTGCTTCATTTCTCGTGGCCTTGCTCCAGTTGTCTTGTGCTTGCTCCACTTGTCTCGGGCTTGCTCTAATTGTATAGGGTTTGCTCCAGTTGTCTTAGGCTTGCTTTGGCTGTCTTGGGCTTGGTCCAGTTGTCTTGGCCTTGCTCAAGTTGCATCAAACTTACTCCAGTTGTCTTTGGCTTGCCCCAGTTGTCTTGGGCTTGCTCTAATTGTATAGGGTTTGCTCCAGTTGTCTTAGGCTTGCTTTGGCTGTCTTGGGCTTGGTCCAGTTGTCTTGGCCTTGCTCAAGTTGCATCAAACTTACTCCAGTTGTCTTTGGCTTGCCCCAGTTGTCTTGGGCTTGCTGTAGTTGTCTTGGACTTCCTCGGTTTGTCTTGGCCTTGCTCTAGTTGCCTTGGGATTTCTAGAACTGTCTTGGCCTTGCTCGAGTTGTCTTTGTCAGAATGAAGCCTCAACAAAGGATAGAAATATCAACCTCGGTCTTAGTAATGGTTCAAGCCCAACGACTGAGCCACCTTGACCAACGGCTCTCCGGTCACTCGACCCTTCGGACCCTACCGTCAAGTCATCCCCTAATAAAGTGGCACCTGTCACCCACGATCGGCTAGCGGAAAGAAGACGTTTGTTATGCTTGTTTGTCCTGTTTTGTCTTTTTATACCGAGAGTGTTCATTCCCTCAAATTAACCAGAACATTTCTTCCCATTTTGTTCACCCTTGGTTTTGCGGCTTTGCCATCGTGTCTTCGCTCTGCTTGCCCCTCGCATACTGTGTCTTTGCCAGCCGTTCTCAGTTCTCACATCTTCGCTCCATCACTCTCGCTCCTTTGCTCAGATTCCAGCTAGCCATCACTTGAGTCGCTCTTGCTCTCCTTCTCTTAACAATTTATCTACCTTGCCTCCTTTGTACCTCGGCGTGTGTCAAGCTCTGCATCTAAATCCTCGGAGCCGCTCTCGCTTCCGTTACACCTGTTGACGCACCTATACATGTTTCTTTGCTTCTGCTTGCTTTTGCTGCTGCCACTCTCGTCCCTGCATTCTTCTGACATGGTATCAGAGCATTAGGCTACATCACCTGGTGCCCCGTGATCTTGCCATCGCTCTGCCACCATCTTTACCTCTCCGCCTTGATTTGTATTCTTCTATCGCTGTAATTGCCACTTTTGGTCTCTTTGCTTTGTCAGCAACAGGCATCAGTAGCACCACTTGGAAGATTCTCGCGTTGAATCAACGTCTCGTCATCCTAAGGAAGCCCTGCGCCCATTCCGTGCCCGTGGCCAACAAATTGGTGACTTGTCATCTACAACAGCCGCAAGGAGCTCTTGAGCCGCCGCCTGCCGTCAACTTCCCGGAAGCTTCCTGTCATCCACCGTCTGCTGCCCCTCATCTTCTCGGTCCCTTGCAAGCACCTCCGTCCTTCTCCTCTCCCAACATCTGTCTTATCTGCTTCCTCTACTCCATCATCTTCAGCCCGCTGCATTCTTATCTCGAGCCGTTTCCTCACACTACCCTCTCGTGTTGTAAGCAAGAGCAGCGTACCAGTCGTCGTGAGGATATCGGACATCACCAGTCTCCTTGCTCCTGTTGCAAGCCAACTAGGGAAACAAGCCGTCACTCTCCCGACACTCGCGGACCAGCGTCGCCGCTTATCTCACGACCTTCTCCGCCGCAACCGACTTCCCCTCGCTTCCATGATATCGGACACCACCAGTCTTCCTGCCCGTGTTTTGGGCCAACTGGGGAACAAGCCGTCACTCTCCTGAAAGCAGAGAAAGTGGTTGTCTTGCTCTTGCTCTCTACCACGCCGAGTCTCACCTCCCCATCCTCTGACTGGCACGCTCTCCACATTCAACTTCCAGCATCGTGATCAGCCTTCATTTCTCTCCGCATCATCGTCACCTCCATCCCCTGCCTTCAGCTCTCCTCATCATCCTCGCTCCAACCTCTTCAGACTCACCAGCCGCTTGACTGGTCTCATCACTGTGTGATCCCTCTTAATCTCTCCGATATCAGCATCATCCACGCCGCCTGCGCATCAATCGTCTTCATCAGCACCACTTCACAGCGCACTTGGTTTCGCCCATACGCCCACTCAGTCATCATCGGTCTCCGCATTCCTCCACCTCCGCATCGCTTTCCGCTTGGCACAAGGATCTGCTTGGTCGCATTGCCTCTTGCGCGCCGACCTGCACCCACGCCAAAAACTTCCTTCAGCGCACGCGGTTCTCCCCTGCGCCCACTCCTTCATTATCAGTTTCCGTCTTCGTATCATCAGCATTTGTGGCCAGCAAAAAGACCTGCACGAGCTAGCTGCCCGCTTCGCAGCAGCCTACACCGACGCCGGCAGCAGATTTCTTGTGGCGCGTTGGCCCCAGCCTTCCCCTTGCCGCATCCTATCCCTCTATTTCAGCAGCGCACATGGTTTCACCCCTGCACCCACTCAAATCATCAATCAATCCTCCGCTTTCCGCATCTTCTATTGCTTGGCAAAAGGATTCGCCCGGTCGCATCGCTCGAATCGCGACAACCTGCGCCCACGCCAAAACTTCCGTAGCGCACGCGGTTTTGCCCCTATGTCCACTCCTCTGCTCCACATTCCTCCGTAGTCATTCGCCTCCATCATCTGCTCAATCGCACAGTCATTTCTACATCATCACCTTTCTGCGATATCTGATCACCTTCAAAGGTTCTGGTTGTCACTTCCCCCACATCAACACTACCGTTCTCCTCCTGGCACTTCATCCTCCCCGTTATAGCTCCTCTCCTCCTCTATGGAGGAGCAACTTCGCACCATCCTGCTCTACAATGAAGTTGCCTCTCCAACTAATAACATTACTTCGCTCTGCTTTGCACCCGATGGAAGTCACAACTTTGAACGATGGCGACGTTAAATACGCGTGAACTTGCCACCTTGGACATATACGGATACAACCTCCTTGATGTACTAGGAAATGTTGGAAGCAGAGAAGCCCATAGAACAGCACGAGGAAGACGGGAATATGGCAGTGCCCAAACTCGACTGCGAGGTCTTCCCTACAGGAGCACTTACGACGAGTTCCACCCCATCATTGCGGCACACCGTCATCACGCTGTCTTCCGGACTATCCACCCTCTCAGGGACTACTGTTCAAGTAAAGGAGCAGAATCCCCTGACACCTTTCCGGCCACTCTTGATCCTCCTCCATATAGTGAACTCCTAGAGGAACGACGATTACAGTTGCAACCTTTCATCAGAGATCACAGGAGAATGGAGGAAGAAGCCTAAGTTGACTTCGACTTCCGACTTGAGGGGGTCATGTCGGAGTCGCCAAGTCGGTCCAAGTCGACTTGGACGTCGACTTGACTTGACCCCCTCTTAGCAACCAGGGAAAGTTTACACGATTATATTTATTTGGGGTAGGGGAAACAACAGATCAGGACTTTAATTTTACGGGGGCGGGCTCAAAACCTGCTCCGCCTAGCGAGGTATCGAGGCAGGTCGACTGTGCCTCGCTGGGCGGCTGGTCCTCGCGGTTTCACCTCATTGGTGGACGGAATCTCATGCAAAGTGTGGGGTGGATACTCGGCTGACAGCCGAGCACCCATCCACGCCAAGCAGGCATCAACACCACACCACGCTGGCGTGGCACTGATGGATGCTCGGCTAATAGCCAGTCACCCATCGGTCCACACCATGTCGGTGCCCTCTCGCTCCCTTGCTCACTCATATTCCGTGATGCCGGGGAGGGGGGGGGGAGGTGGATGATTTGCTGACAGCCAAGCACCATTCGATCTTTGCCACACCGGTGCCCTCTCTTCCAAACTCACTCACTCTTCCACTTCCTCCCTGCCGCGAGCGGGGATTGAGCCGGACCTCTCGGCGGGTTTCTGCTTCAGAAACAAGGAAATAGGAAAATACCCAGATGTCCCTAAGATCTGGGTAAGACATCGAGTATGCCCCCTAGTCATGCCTTAGAAGTCATGGTGGAATGCAAAAACATTGGGTGATGAAAAAATGTATCCATAAAATGCACCAATAATTGCGTGATAAGAAAATTCATATTACACTAATGACTTGTAAAACCCATGGTACACGTGTTTTAGTGCCTCTGAAAACCCGACTTTTATAAGCCCAAGTCGACTTGGGTGGCTAGGTGGCGACTTCCGACTTTCGACTTGGCGACTGCAAGTCGACTTTGGCTTGGAGAAGTCAACATGGGAAGAAGCAGAACTTTGAGCCATCGAAGAATGGCCTCACACTCCACAATCTCCCATGTCCTCCTATGGGGTGGGATACTGGGTGCCTTACTACTGACCATTCCCCTTGCCCGCATACCTCTTGTCAAGCTTCAAGGGGGGTGTCAGAATGAAGCCTTGACAAGAGATAAAAATATCAACCTCGGTCTGAATAACGGTTCAAGTCCGACGACTGAGCCACCTTGACCAACGGCTCTCTGGTCACTCAACCGTTTGGACCCTACTGTCAAGTCATGCCCTTATAAAGTGACACCTATCACCCGTGTTCGGCTAGCGGAAAGAAGCCGTTTGCTATACTTGATTGTCCTGTTATGTCTCTTTATACCGAGAATGCTCATTCCCTCGAATGAACCAGGAGAGTTCTTTCCATTCTGTTCCCCCTAAGTTCCGCGGCTTTGCCGCTGTGTCTTCGCTCTGCTCGCCCCTCGCATACCCTGTCTTTGCCAGCCGTTCTAAGTTCTTATATCTTCGCTCCATCACTCTCGCTCCTTCGCTCAGATCCCAGCAAGCCATCACTCGACTCGCTCTCACTCTCTCCTTCTCTTGATAACTTGTCTACCTCGCCTCCTCTGCACCTCGGCCTCTGTCAAGCTCTGCATCTAGCTTCTCGGAGCCCCTCTCGCTTCTGTTCCACCTGTTGACGCACCTGTGCATGTTCATATGCTTCTGCTTGCTTCTACTGCTGCCACTCTTGTCCATGCATTCTTCTGACAGTCTTGGCCTTGCTCCAGTTGTCTTGGCCTTGCCCCAGTTGTCTTTGCCTTGCTCTAGTTGTCTTGGGCCTGCTCGAGTTGTCTTCAGCTTGCTCCAGGTTGCTTTGCCTTGCTCTAGTTGTCTTTACCCTGCTCCAGTTATCTTTGGCACACTCCAGTTGTCTTGGTGTTGTTGCAGTTGTCTTTCAATTGCTCCAGTTTTCTTGGCCTTGCTCTAGTTACTTTTGCCTTGCTCCAGTTGTCTTAGGCTTGCTCCAATTGTCTTGGACTTGTTCCAGTTGTCTTGGCCTCGTTCTAGTTGTCTTGGACTTGCTTTATTTGTCTTCGGCTTGCTCCAGTTGTCTTGGGATTGCTCCAGTTGTCTTGGCATTGCTCTAGATCTTTTGGCCTTGCTCCAGTTGTTTTGGGCTTGCTCCAAGTGTCTTGGGCTTGCTCCAGTTGTCTTGGCCTTGCTCCAGTTGTCTTAGGCTTGCTACAGTTGTCTTGGGCTTGCCCCAGTTGTCTTGGGTTTCCTCCAGTGATCTTGGGCTTGCCCCAGTTATCGTGGCCTTGCTCCAGTAGTCTTGGGCTTGGTCCATCTGTCTTGGCCTTGCCCTAGTTGTTTTGGCCTTGCTCTAGTTATCTTGGCCTTGCTCCAGTTGTCTTGGGCTTGGTCCATTTGTCTTGCGCTTGCTCTTGTTGTCTTGGGCTTGCTCCTGTTGTCTTGGGCTTGCTCTGTTGTCTGGGGCTTGCTCCAATTGTCTTGGGCTTGCTCCAGGTGTCTTGGGGTTTCTCCAGTTGTCTTGGCCTTTCTCTAGTTGTCTTTGGCTTGCTCCACTTGTCTTTGGCTTGCTCCAGTTGTCTTCGCCTTGCTCGAGCTGTCTTGGGCTTGCTCCAGGTGTCCAGGGCTTGCTCCAGTTGTGATGGGCTTGCTCTAGTTGTCTTGGGCTTGCCCCAGTTTTATTGGCCTTGCTCTAGTTTTCTTGGCCTTGCTCTAATTGTTTTGGGAATGCTCCAGGTCTCTCGGACTTGCTCGAGTTCTCTTGGCCTTGCTCCAGATTTATTAGGCTTACTCCAGTTGTCTTGGGCTTGCTCCAGTTGTCTTGGCCTTGTTATATATTTGTCATTTTACATATTTGTCATTTATATGCTTTATCATTTTCTGTAATTGTCACTTGACATATTTCTCATTATACATTCGTCATTTCACATATTTTTCAATTTACATATTCATCATTTCATATATTTGTCTTTTCGTACATTTTTTTATTTTACATATTTTTCACTTTATAGATTCGTCACTTTACATACTTTTCATTTTATATTTTTTTTATTCCTTTGTATTTTTCTCCCATGTGTTTTTCATTGCATATATTTGTCATTTTAAATTGTTGTAACTCTATAAATTGGTCATGGTACATAATGGGAATTTTACTTTTTTGCCATTTTATATATATATTTCATTTTACTTATTTTCATTTTACATATCTTTCATTTTATAAATCGGTTATTATGTATATTTGTCATTTAATATGTTTTTCATCTCATATATTTGTCATTCTCCATACATTCCATTTTATGTATTGTCATTTCAGATATTTGGCATTTAACACATTTGTCATTTTATATATTGGTGAAATTCCATACTTGAAATTTCATATCTTTGTCATTTTCCATACTTGGAATTTTGTATATTGGTCAATTTAAACATTTGTCATTTCATTTATTTTCATTTTACATATTTGTCATTTTATATATTTGTCATGCTATACGTTTGTCATTGAGTAATTTGTCATCTGTAACACGTGTCATTTTCCACATTAGTCATTTTACATGTTTGTCATTTTATAAATTTGTCATTTTATATATCTACAATTTCAATGTTTTCCAATTTTAATATATTTATCATTTCATATATTTGGCATTTTACATATTTGTCAGTTTAAATAATTGTCATTTTAAATATGTCATTTTGCATATTTGCCATTTTACATATTTTTCATTTTAGGTAATTTTGGTGTATATATTTTTCGTTTTACATATTTGCCACTTTCCACAATTGTCATTTCAAATCTTTGTCATTTTACATATTTTTCATTCATATACTTTTCATTTTACACACTTGTCATTTTACACATCTGTCATGTTATACATTTGATCATTTGCATATTTGTCATTTTACATATTTGTTGATTGAAATATTTTTCAGTCTAAATATCTCTAATTTTGCATATTCGTCGTTTAATATATTTGTAACTTTACATCTTTATCATTTTTCATATTTGTCATTTTGTATTTTCCTCAATTTACATATATGTCATTTCACATGTTTGTCACTTCATATAGTTTTCATTTCAGACTTTACTTAAATTTACATATTTGTCATTCTATAAACTTTTCATTATAAACATTTGTTATTTGACATGTTTGACATTTTATATACTTGTCATTTATTATATTTATCATTTCACATATTTTTCATTTTACGTATTTGTCATTTTACATATTTGTCATTTTACATATTTGTAGACTTACATATTTGTAGTTTTACATGTCATTCTACATTTCGTTCATATTACATATCTGTCATTCTACGTATTTGTCGTTTTACAAATTTTTTCATTTTCAATATTTGTCATTCTATATATTTGTCATCTCATGTAATTGTCATTTTACATATTTTCCATTTTGTATACTTGTCATTTGAAGTATTTGTCATTTTCTATACCTGTCATTTTATACATTTGTCATTTTATGTGTCTTTCATGTGAAATATGTGTCATTTTGTATTTTTGTCATTCTATTTTTTTGTCATTTTAAATATTCGTCATGTAATATATTCATTTATCTTACATATTTTTTATTTGGTTTTTTTTTTTGTATTTGTTACTCTACAAATTTGTCATGTTACATATTATTCATTCTACGTATTTGTCATTATATATATTTTTCATTATATATATTTGTCATTTGATATATTTGTCATCTCATATTGTTTACTTGTTCCAGTTGTCTTTGGCTTGCTCCAGTTTTCATAGCCTTGCACCAGCTGTCTAGGACTTGCTCCAGTTGTCTGGGGCTTGCTCCAGTTGTGTTGGGCTTGCTCCAGTTGTCTTGGGCTTGCTCCAATTGTCGTGGCCTTCCTCAAGTTTTCTTCGGCTTGCTCCCGTTGTCTTGAACTTGCCCCAGTTGTCTTGGGTTTGCTCTAAATTTCTTGGTCTAGCTCGAGTTGTCTTGGCCCTGCTCCTGTTGTTTGGGCTTGCTCCAGCTGTCTTGGCCTTACTCCATTTGTCTTGGGCTTGGTCCACTTGTCTTGGGCTTGCTCCAATTGTCGTGGCCTTCCTCAAGTTTTCTTCGGCTTGCTCCCGTTGTCTTGAACTTGCCCCAGTTGTCTTGGGTTTGCTCTAAATTTCTTGGTCTAGCTCGAGTTGTCTTGGCCCTGCTCCTGTTGTTTGGGCTTGCTCCAGCTGTCTTGGCCTTACTCCATTTGTCTTGGGCTTGGTCCACTTGTCTTGGGCTTGCTCCAATTGTCGTGGCCTTCCTCAAGTTTTCTTCGGCTTGCTCCCGTTGTCTTGAACTTGCCCCAGTTGTCTTGGGTTTGCTCTAAATTTCTTGGTCTAGCTCGAGTTGTCTTGGCCCTGCTCCTGTTGTTTGGGCTTGCTCCAGCTGTCTTGGCCTTACTCCATTTGTCTTGGGCTTGGTCCACTTGTCTTGGGCTTGCTCCAATTGTCGTGGCCTTCCTCAAGTTTTCTTCGGCTTGCTCCCGTTGTCTTGAACTTGCCCCAGTTGTCTTGGGTTTGCTCTAAATTTCTTGGTCTAGCTCGAGTTGTCTTGGCCCTGCTCCTGTTGTTTGGGCTTGCTCCAGCTGTCTTGGCCTTACTCCATTTGTCTTGGGCTTGGTCCACTTGTCTTGGGCTTGCTCCAATTGTCGTGGCCTTCCTCAAGTTTTCTTCGGCTTGCTCCCGTTGTCTTGAACTTGCCCCAGTTGTCTTGGGTTTGCTCTAAATTTCTTGGTCTAGCTCGAGTTGTCTTGGCCCTGCTCCTGTTGTTTGGGCTTGCTCCAGCTGTCTTGGCCTTACTCCATTTGTCTTGGGCTTGGTCCACTTGTCTTGGGCTTGCTCCAATTGTCGTGGCCTTCCTCAAGTTTTCTTCGGCTTGCTCCCGTTGTCTTGAACTTGCCCCAGTTGTCTTGGGTTTGCTCTAAATTTCTTGGTCTAGCTCGAGTTGTCTTGGCCCTGCTCCTGTTGTTTGGGCTTGCTCCAGCTGTCTTGGCCTTACTCCATTTGTCTTGGGCTTGGTCCACTTGTCTTGGGCTTGCTCCAATTGTCGTGGCCTTCCTCAAGTTTTCTTCGGCTTGCTCCCGTTGTCTTGAACTTGCCCCAGTTGTCTTGGGTTTGCTCTAAATTTCTTGGTCTAGCTCGAGTTGTCTTGGCCCTGCTCCTGTTGTTTGGGCTTGCTCCAGCTGTCTTGGCCTTACTCCATTTGTCTTGGGCTTGGTCCACTTGTCTTGGGCTTGCTCCAATTGTCGTGGCCTTCCTCAAGTTTTCTTCGGCTTGCTCCCGTTGTCTTGAACTTGCCCCAGTTGTCTTGGGTTTGCTCTAAATTTCTTGGTCTAGCTCGAGTTGTCTTGGCCCTGCTCCTGTTGTTTGGGCTTGCTCCAGCTGTCTTGGCCTTACTCCATTTGTCTTGGGCTTGGTCCACTTGTCTTGGGCTTGCTCCAATTGTCGTGGCCTTCCTCAAGTTTTCTTCGGCTTGCTCCCGTTGTCTTGAACTTGCCCCAGTTGTCTTGGGTTTGCTCTAAATTTCTTGGTCTAGCTCGAGTTGTCTTGGCCCTGCTCCTGTTGTTTGGGCTTGCTCCAGCTGTCTTGGCCTTACTCCATTTGTCTTGGGCTTGGTCCACTTGTCTTGGGCTTGCTCCAATTGTCGTGGCCTTCCTCAAGTTTTCTTCGGCTTGCTCCCGTTGTCTTGAACTTGCCCCAGTTGTCTTGGGTTTGCTCTAAATTTCTTGGTCTAGCTCGAGTTGTCTTGGCCCTGCTCCTGTTGTTTGGGCTTGCTCCAGCTGTCTTGGCCTTACTCCATTTGTCTTGGGCTTGGTCCACTTGTCTTGGGCTTGCTCCAATTGTCGTGGCCTTCCTCAAGTTTTCTTCGGCTTGCTCCCGTTGTCTTGAACTTGCCCCAGTTGTCTTGGGTTTGCTCTAAATTTCTTGGTCTAGCTCGAGTTGTCTTGGCCCTGCTCCTGTTGTTTGGGCTTGCTCCAGCTGTCTTGGCCTTACTCCATTTGTCTTGGGCTTGGTCCACTTGTCTTGGGCTTGCTCCAATTGTCGTGGCCTTCCTCAAGTTTTCTTCGGCTTGCTCCCGTTGTCTTGAACTTGCCCCAGTTGTCTTGGGTTTGCTCTAAATTTCTTGGTCTAGCTCGAGTTGTCTTGGCCCTGCTCCTGTTGTTTGGGCTTGCTCCAGCTGTCTTGGCCTTACTCCATTTGTCTTGGGCTTGGTCCACTTGTCTTGGGCTTGCTCCAATTGTCGTGGCCTTCCTCAAGTTTTCTTCGGCTTGCTCCCGTTGTCTTGAACTTGCCCCAGTTGTCTTGGGTTTGCTCTAAATTTCTTGGTCTAGCTCGAGTTGTCTTGGCCCTGCTCCTGTTGTTTGGGCTTGCTCCAGCTGTCTTGGCCTTACTCCATTTGTCTTGGGCTTGGTCCACTTGTCTTGGGCTTGCTCCAATTGTCGTGGCCTTCCTCAAGTTTTCTTCGGCTTGCTCCCGTTGTCTTGAACTTGCCCCAGTTGTCTTGGGTTTGCTCTAAATTTCTTGGTCTAGCTCGAGTTGTCTTGGCCCTGCTCCTGTTGTTTGGGCTTGCTCCAGCTGTCTTGGCCTTACTCCATTTGTCTTGGGCTTGGTCCACTTGTCTTGGGCTTGCTCCAATTGTCGTGGCCTTCCTCAAGTTTTCTTCGGCTTGCTCCCGTTGTCTTGAACTTGCCCCAGTTGTCTTGGGTTTGCTCTAAATTTCTTGGTCTAGCTCGAGTTGTCTTGGCCCTGCTCCTGTTGTTTGGGCTTGCTCCAGCTGTCTTGGCCTTACTCCATTTGTCTTGGGCTTGGTCCACTTGTCTTGGGCTTGCTCCAATTGTCGTGGCCTTCCTCAAGTTTTCTTCGGCTTGCTCCCGTTGTCTTGAACTTGCCCCAGTTGTCTTGGGTTTGCTCTAAATTTCTTGGTCTAGCTCGAGTTGTCTTGGCCCTGCTCCTGTTGTTTGGGCTTGCTCCAGCTGTCTTGGCCTTACTCCATTTGTCTTGGGCTTGGTCCACTTGTCTTGGGCTTGCTCCAATTGTCGTGGCCTTCCTCAAGTTTTCTTCGGCTTGCTCCCGTTGTCTTGAACTTGCCCCAGTTGTCTTGGGTTTGCTCTAAATTTCTTGGTCTAGCTCGAGTTGTCTTGGCCCTGCTCCTGTTGTTTGGGCTTGCTCCAGCTGTCTTGGCCTTACTCCATTTGTCTTGGGCTTGGTCCACTTGTCTTGGGCTTGCTCCAATTGTCGTGGCCTTCCTCAAGTTTTCTTCGGCTTGCTCCCGTTGTCTTGAACTTGCCCCAGTTGTCTTGGGTTTGCTCTAAATTTCTTGGTCTAGCTCGAGTTGTCTTGGCCCTGCTCCAGTTGTTTAGGCTTGCTCCAGCTGTCTTTGCCTTGCTTTAGCTGTCCAGGGCTTGCTCCAGTTGTCTTGGCCTTGATCCAGTTGTCTTGGACTTGTTCCAGTTTAACTGGGCTTGCTCCCGGTGTCTTGCGCTTGCTCCAGTTATCTTGGGTTTGCTCTAGTTTCCATGGGCTTGCTCCATTTATCTTGGCCTTACTCCAGTTGTCTTTGGCTTCCTCCAGTTGTCTTAGGCTTAATCCAGTTGTGTTGGGCTGTAGTTGTCTTGGCCTTGCTCTAGTTGTTTTGGACGTGCTTCAGTTGTCTTGGGCTTACTCCAGTTGTCTAGTGCTTGTTTCAGTTGTCTTGGTCTTGCTCCAGTTGTCTTGGCCTTGCTCCAAGTGTTTTTGGCTTGCTCCAGGTGTCTTTGGCTTGCTCCAATTATCTTGGCCTTGCTAGAGTTTTCTTGGGTGTGCTCTAGTTTTCTTGGGCTTCTTCCAGTTTCCTTGGGCTAGCTCCAGGTTTCTTTGCCGTGTTCCAGTTGTCTTAGGATTACTCGAGTTGTCTTGGGCTTGTTCCAGTTGTCTTGCGCTTGCACCAGTTGTCTTTGGCTTGCTCCAGTTGTCTTGGCCTTGC
>SZWC01023872.1:2452-14025 GCA_023375785.1 Penium margaritaceum
ACGGCTCACGATCAATACATAGACCTATGCACTTGTGTACATCTAGCCGTTCCCCATGCGATGTTTGTCGTCCACTTCCACCAACACTCGTCACATACACTTCTCCGCAGAGGGGGGGGGGGGGCTGGTTGGAACTGAAATCGGAACCGGACCCCCCTCCCCCCCCCCGCTACTAGTGTATGGCGTGAATGCATATGGAGGTGTACTCGTTGTAATACCGTGTTCAAAGGAATTTGTACAGAAGTGCGAAAAGAGAACCTTCGTGGATGTGTCCTTAACATGACACACTAGTTCACAGTTGAGCCGATTATGCCTGACAACATTCGTGCACTGTCTCGTACACTCCCCACGTACACCGTCGAATCCGGAGGGGGGGGACTGGGGGGGCGGCTGGGTGGAGCGAACCCAAAAAAAGGGTCTGAAATTACCACTGTCCCACATAGCACATCACTAGCTCTTAGGAGACTTTTAACAATGTGTAACTAAGTCATGCGGAGTCCAGTGCGCTCCAACAATCCCAGAAATAGGTTTGGAAAACATGTCAGCGGATTGAAGGCTTTGATTTAAGAGAATAATCAGCTCTGCAAATTTTTTTCAATATATGTTCAAGATCAGTGTGTACAACGTCAACACAAGTTGCTCAAATACTTCACAAATTTAGAAGAATCCTCATATGATTTTTCAACTTTTATGTGACGTGTGATAAATATAGATGAGAGTTCCTATAAATGAGAAAATGAGAAAAATGGTAGGATTTCTTTGGGTGAAAAGTGAATGGAAGCATAGGAGATTTTGAATTTTGGAAGCTACTTGCCACCTTCAATGCTTTAGGAATGAAATGTAAGGAAATTTCTGGGTGACTTCTTATCTATGGTTAAGTCAAGTGCAATGTATCCTTTCATTGCCTAAGAAAGTTTAAAATTGAGGGATGTACAGTAAAACTATGCCTCATCAGATGGATACTTCCCAAACCCACCCCCTCCCCCTCCCTCACCCAAGCAATCTCAAACAAGTCACTCAAACGAATATACACAAGCACAACTTTTTACACATAGCCCATACATCCAACCATACGCCTCCACGTACAATGTCCCCAAACACTTTCTACCCGGATACCTCACCTCTCTCCCCCATCCAATGACCACCAAAAATAATTCAAAAACATAACTCAAACCAATTTCCACAGGTAAAAATTTCTACAGACTAACCCATACACTCATTGATGCACCTCCACGTAAAATCTCCAAATAATCTTACACCTCAACATCCACTCCCCATATGCACTTCCACCCAATACCCCCCCCCCCCACACCCCCTCACATCTACCTTTACCTCTACCAACATGATTCAATGCACAAGTGGACACATACCACCACAAAATGCAATAACATTCATACACCTCCTCATGCACTCCGCACATGCACTTTCACCCCAACCCCTAGCCCCCCAGCACACATTCCACCCACTCACCTCTACTTCGTCCCACAAAACAATGGTGTACACCTTCCTAAAACCTTCCTACTCACTGGAAACTAGCAAACACAAGTGCACATTTGTACCCCCACCACACACCTCTTTTGCACACCTCCTCATACACACTCCACATACACTTTCACCCACACCCCCTCCACCCTCCACACTCCTCTCTTGTAATCCACACAACTTATACCACTAAACAAACATATGAGACACTAACTCACCATAAAATTCTCTCATTCCCAACCCCTCCCCTCCCCTCCTACCTCAAGCCAGCCTTACCACAACTTAGCTCTACACTAGTGTTCCATTCCACCCACACCACACTCACCAATTCCTACACCTCCACATTTACTCCCCATATGCACTTTCACCCAACAAGAACCCCCCCCTATCCAGCTCAAACCACTCAAATCACACAAAAGTGTATTCTTTCAATCAGAAAACACTCAATCATTCATACACCTACATATACACTCCCCACATACAATTTCAACCCAGCCCTTCATCCCCCACTCGCCAGCCCCCCCCCTTTCAACCCCTTTACCCATTGCACGCACACAACTCTAGCTCAACCCATACAACATGGTTAACTGTTTTCCACCTTCTTAGAAGCTTCCTAATACACCACTTTCCTATATACACACTTCTTCTAGTGTATGAAAGTCCTTCAATTAACTCTACCTCGAGAAGATGTAGATGTATGAGGACAAACACAGGCACACTCACATAGTCTGTGTACTGGTCAGAGATGGTGATCTGGGGGGCATGTTGTAGGGTATGAAACTGTATGTAGGGCATGTGTTCTGGAACAGAGGCGTCTCTACTCTCAGGGAAGCTATGATTCAGAGGATAAAAGAAGCGTCATGCTTCGGATGCATGTGAGAGCCCTATGAAGATGCACCACCAAACGCTACGTTTTTGGTCTCGTTGTGGCTGCACAAATCAGACGCAAGCCATAGTTCCCCACTATCTTTCTAGCCTCAGGTCCGTCTTCTCCTTGAACCAATGTTTTCAAGGTGTGACCATGTTGGGCAGAGGCCCTTGTGGAACCCTGTTCTACACCCAGGTGATGTAGTTGACAGCTTCTTCCAAGAAGCAAAAAGACAGACCCAACCCACCCAGCAGTGTTTGCAGGGCTTCACCTAGGGTCATATCCCACCTTTCTGTCGCACCATTTTGTTGTGTGGTTTCTAGGGAGCGGTGGGGTTGATGTTCTATATCCTTAGTTTTCAGTTCTTCTGTTAGGCGCCCATAAATTCCCCTCCTTGGTTTGTGCGTAGTCTGAACAGCTTTTAACTAGTCTGATGCTCAGCAGGGGGTCTCCAATCAGCAATGGCTCGCTGAGAATCCACTTTGGAATTGAGCAGAAAAGCCCAAAGAAACCTCTTTAGTCATCTGTCATTGTCAAAATGTAATGAGACCCATACTGGACGTAGGGCACATGCATTGGTCCTGTCAGGTCTGCATGAAAAAGCTCGAGGGGTGACTTGTTTATCTCGTGTAACCTGGGGAAACCATCTCTCTGGGCCTTTCCCTCCTGACACTCAAGGCAAGCATCCACCTCAAGGCCATTTAGGCAGTCCGTAGGGAGAATTCCATATGCAGGAGTGTTCTTGATGATGTCAGTGATCAACTCTGTGTTGATGTGTGCTAGACGGCAGAGCAGTAGGTCTGTGCTTTTCCTCAATAGCAGTTATGAAATGTTTATGTGGCCGATGTGTGTATCTGAATCAGTGAAAAAAGGGTGTGGCAATAGAGCACGTCAGCATGCAAGGGACCGTCAGCCAACAGTGCAGCAGCAGCGGCAAAAAGCATGTCGCGTTGCTTTTGGGTGAGAGTATACATGTTGGCCTGGCGGTCCAATTTCCCCCCAGACAGCAGGTTAACTTTCAAATTTGGCACGAACAGGACACCAGTCAGCCACAGTAGCCCATCAGGCGCTTGCACAGGCACTTCACTCACACCCTCAACTTCCCGCACCTCCCCATACCCCACTTTAACTTCCTCAACAGCATGTGTTACATACAGCAACACAAAACACCGGCTGTTTGGTGACATGTGATGCAACACTGTGGTGTCAAACAACCATTTGTGCATGGGGCCTGAGTGCAATGTGGTGACATGGGTGTGTGCTAGTGGCTGACCTGAAGTCTGCGCCATGGCTGTTGGCTCAGGGGGTTGCAGCTCCTTGGATTCTGTCCAACCAACTGTGGGAAATGCTCCTGCAGGCTGCTGCAACTCGGCCATCTTTGAGTAGCGCTACGCCCGGGCCACTGTGGGAACGGGGAAGGCTGAGTTCGGAGGCAGGTAGAGGGGAACCTGGTACACAGGGGATGGCCCCTCATACAGCGATGTGCCCACCAGCAGCTGTGGTGGTGCCGGCCCCTAGGTCACCCCACCAAAGGACGCAGTGGCCTGTGGTCCAGTGACAGTCGGGATGGACCAGGCTGGTGGCTGCAAGTAGTGCCCGTGTTGTGTGTGAAGCATAGAACTGCTGCTTTTTCTGCTGCTGCTGCTGCTGCTGCTGCTGCTGCTGCTGCTGCTGCTGATGCTACTGCTCCTGCTGCTCCTGCTTCTGCCGCTGTTGCTGGGATCGCGTCATGAGGTGCTGAAGCTAAGGAAATTCAGGCCCAAAATGGCCCTTCTGGCCGCAGTAGTTGCATGTGTGTCCCCCTGCAACCTAGCCATGACCTCGTCCTCCACCTGAATGAGTGCATCTGCCTCCGCTACCCCAGCCTCCTCCGCCTCTCCCTCCTACCTGGCCAGTGGATACAGTGGAGGCAACTGGTGGGAACTGATGCACAGAGGCGCTGGGTGCCTGGGTATTGGCCTCCGGTGTTTCACCACAATGGATGTCTACGTGGTGGTGCAGCTCCTCAAACACTTCAGCGGGGTCAGTCCTTATGATATCAGTCACACAAAGACGTCACAAAATGTCTCATCAAAACTTCCTGTACGGTTCTCCAAGGTGCAGTAGCACTGGATTCAGGCATTCCAACATGGAGCAGGACACGCCCAGCCCGAGAATGCGGTGATACAGATCCATTGCTGCATCCCACTGTTCAGCTATTGGGGCTCAAGTTATGGTTAATCACCCTGAATCTATACAGTCGACAATTGGCGTATCGAAAATCGTATTCCTATATGAAAATTGTTTTCAGATATCATCAACATCAATCCATGTAACTAGGTCCCAGACATACATTCATCGTCTAAGGTGTTACTTATTATGGATGATGTGTAATACATGCTAGTTTTTGTTAGACTTCCATGTTCACCGGTATGTTTACTTCCCAATACACTTGTCCATTCACAGTTTCAGGGGTTTTTTGGTGATTGGCCATCTATGTGGGGCTCCTGGCTTTAAAAACTTCCCCTAAATTTTATTATATAGGGAAATAACCAGCCCCATCCCTCATTCTTCATGACTTTTAGCAAGGTGCTGCATGCCTTGTGTGGACGTGGGGATCCAAAGCAAGGGTTGAATCCTTCCCTTCTCTGCCAAAGCTTAAATGACTAATAGCATAGGACTGGCCGCTGGGAAGCGCCTGGTCCAGGGCATTGAAGGCGGGCAGCAGGACCTGATCCTCTTCATCATCATCATCATCATCATCATCATCATCATCATCACCACCATCATCATCATCATCATCATCATCATCATCATCATCATCATCATCATCATCATCATCATCATCATCATCAGCTCCACGCACAGGAGCAAATACACCTATCCCAGCAGACACACACCAACAGGTCTCTGCCTAGCAACTTCCACATTCTCCTGGGAGCATGTTCACTCACGGCCGACACTATGGACTCCATGGCTGGTTCTCCCCTGATCCAGCCGTAAACCCAAATGTGCAGATTTTAATCTCCCAGAATCCCTTGCTGCAATTCATTGATGAAGAAGAAAACAATTTCATCGAGTGGGACCAAGCCTTACGACCCCTCACTCGACGTGTCCATGTACGAGACAGTCGTCTTAGGCCACTTTTCAGGGAAGCTGTGGATTGGAGAGCTCGACAAAACCCCAACTACTGGCCAAATTACAAGCACGCCCTTTTCCAAGCTGGAGCTCTCCTCTTTACCTCAACAGACCTCGCGTTCCACTACATCATCACCTCCGGAGGTCTGAACATTCCAGTTATTCTGGCGGATATCGAGGAATGATGTGCACTAGGAGAAGGGAGATAGGGATGTGAAAGAGATTATTACATCAAAGACCAAAAATCACAACTCTATTGGAGGAGCGGATGCAAACAGTACCAAAGTAGGAGCTAGAGGCAGATTCCATACCCTGGTCATCCAAGGTGGTCGCAGACAGCATGTTGACCTCTAAGTTGGGCCAGTACGCAACGCCGGGTATGAAGAAATCTCTGCCAGGGCCGGTGAAGCAAAAAACACCGGCACCTTGAAAAGGGAGAACTTGACCAGATCTGGTGCAAACAAAGCGCACAGAGGCAACAGGGCTGAGGGAGACAAAGGAGGACCCACAAGACATCATGTGATGGGTTGCCCCTTAATGAATGATCCAGAAGCCACAAGATATACAAACACAGGGGAGAATAAGGCAGAAAGCGACTTTGCCAAAATGGGGAAAACAAGTGGATTCAGAGACACCGAGATGGTGGGATAGGGTACACGACTACCGACTGCAAATCCTCAATTCATGGACAATCGTCACGCAAAAATCCCTGAACTTCCCCAGAAAATCCACCACAAATGGTTGAATCTGACACAGAGACAAGGGAACAAAACATGCCCAACACTCCCCCACCTCCCAGGTCATGGAGCTGAAGAAGCACTGTGAGTTGCCTCTCCAAAGCGCACTCCTCATCAAAATGATTGTCAGGTGGATGAGCGTTGGAAAGAGACTCAGGGAAGCGGACAGTGGCACATGACCAGGCCGGTGGGTTCTAGGGAGAAAATGGTGGCCCGTAGTAGGAGGACCCCGTGAGGGTGGTACTCAGTCCCAGGAGGAAGGTGATCCAGGAGGCTGCTGCGGGGATTTGTGGTTTATGAAGGACGCAGCTGCAAAGGAAATGAAGGATGAGGAAGGTGAGGCCATGGTGGTGTTGGTGGTTGCAGTAGAGGAGGTGGTGACCTTTGTGCGAGCCCAATGGGCTTGCATGGCAGAGGCAAGGCGGATGTTATCACAGGGTGCAGTGCACCCCGTGATGAACTGCACCCCGAAGCTACACAAATGCAACATGTAACTGAAGGTGGGGTTTGGGTGCCGTCGGCACCTTCCCCCCCATGTCCACGCCCCCTACCTCGTCCACGACCGTGGCCACCACCACTGCAACCAAAACCTTGGGTGGAGTTTGCGGTGGCAGCGGATGTGGTGGATGTGGCCAAGGCAGAGGAAGATGTGTGGCAGCAGATGAGCAGGATTTGGTCACCGCAGCAACCGCAGTATGATGGAGACGTCCTTTGTGCAGATTTTTCCACCAATATGTGAGAGCCTTCGCGGTGAAAAAGAATATGTGCCCAGTATGCATGAGCAGATTCATTGGCCCTCATGCACCATTTGTTACAGAGCACAGTGAGAGCATTTTGGGCAGCATGACCGATGATGGTCTTGCGGCCGCAAGACCATCATGAGAGCATACATGCCAGTGAGATCAGCAAGGCTGTTCCGTGTAGTTTCAGTGTTGTACATGACGATGTCATCAAGAAGATCATCAGGACCAACAAGGATGAGTGCACGTACATCACGGGCAGCCACAGGAGCTCAACTTGTATTCAAGAACTGAAACGTGTCTCCTATGAGGAGAAGGTGAAATGAGGTAGAGGAGTTTCAAAGTCATTCTGTCATTGTGGTAGTGAGAGATGGTGTGGATCAGGATTGGGTGAAGCCTTTGCAAGGGGAGCTGTTACGGGGCATCTTGCAGTGCCAGTCGCATCAGAGGAGCCAGAGTTGGAATCAGCACTCACAGCATCCCCAGCACCCGCAGCACCCCCAGCACCCACAGGGGAAACAACTACAGCAGCAAAGGAGGGCATGGAGCGAGTCCGCTCCATAAGTATGTCTGCCACAGCTGTAGTCATCCTTTTTTTAATGTCAATATCCTACAGAAGCTCTTTTTAAAGCTGCCCATGATCAGCCTAAGCCTCTTGGAGGGCAGCCTGTAAGACCGCAATGGTGGCTCTAGACTCTGGCATGGTGATAAATGAGCGGTGTGATGGGAGATGAACGCGAAATGAGGAGGTATAAGAGAGAGATAAGGAAAATTTGAAGTACTCCTTGGTGTCTCTCCCTTATCAGAAGCGTTGCTCTTCTGGGACCCCGTGTGGTGTTGTGTCATCGAATCTCATGATGCACTCTTCTTTGAACACCTGTTTGAATGTGTCCTCCCTCGACTTGCCCAGTCCTCAACTCCTTTTGTCCTGCCCTCTCGGCTCGGGGTAGGTTCTGTCCCCCCCCCCCCCCCCCCGTCTCTGGAGGGCCTGTTGCTGTCTCCTCGGTGTGGGTGAGGACGGACCCCTCATCCCTGGTGTACGGTCCTTCCCCTCCATCTGTCATGTGCACTCCTAGCGCGTCTCCTCGTGGCTCTTCCTTTTTGCCTCTTTTGTCCTCTCCCACTGTCTCTCGCATGGTTGGATCCTCTCTCATGCCACTGGCGCCTCCTGTATCTCCTCTCGTCCCCGCTCACCCTACTTCCACCTTGCTTGTGCCTCCTCTGCAGCCTGCCCCCTCCTCTTCCGCTACTGTGCCTCCGGCTGTGTCTCCCTATATCCGCAGTGGTTAGCTTTGGGCCCTGCGCTCTCAGCCTCATCCCTCTGCCCCTCACTCTATTCCCTCTGCCCCTTCTGGCCCTAGCACTGGTGTTTCTGTTGTGGACCCCAAGGGAGTGCACCACTCCCCTCCTGTCATCCACTGAACCACTGTCTCTTGTAAACCCAGACCGCAGGCCCTTGGGCTCACTACCACTGCCTCTCCCATTGTCGTGTTTGTGGTCCACCCCAGAACCTCTCTTGGATACTCCCTCAATGAGCAGGAGTTTCGTCTGGCGCTTGATACCTCTGTTGCTGGGTATGTTGCCTCGTGCTTTGTCACTGCTGGTCTCTCCCCACTCCCACCAGAACCACTGACAGTTTGTGACACGCGCAGCTCTTCTTGCTCCACTCTTTGAAAGCAGGCCATGCGAGCAGCGCTGGATGCCCTTGCTGACCACGGTTTCCATGAGTCAGTAGATCTCCCATCAGGTCGAAAGGTAATGGCAGCCAAGTGGGTGTACCGTAGAAAATTGAAATCGGAGAAAAACAGGAGAGCTTTACAAGGCTCAGCTCACTGCCAAGGGGTTCTCTCAAATTCCTGGCATTGATATGATAAGACTTTTGCTCCAGTCGGCCGATGAACCTCTGCTATAGCTCTTCTTAGCTTGGTGGCCCAGCATGACAGGGATTTGGAACAAATGGATGTCAACAATGCATTTCTTCATGACAGGCTTGAGGAGGAAATTTACATGGTCCAACCCCCTGGGTTCACAGATGGAACCAACAAAGCGTGGCACCTCGGCAAGGCTCTCTATGGGCTCAAGGATTCCCCATGATTTTGGATCCAGGAGATCGCCACCACGCTTGAGAAAGACCGGTTTTGTAGGAGCACTGTTGATCCTGCCTTGTTTCTGAGTGCACACTCTACTCCCCTTGTTGCTATCCTTGTCTACGTTGATGACCTGCTGATTGCTTCCTCAAGTAATTCAGCTATCTATTCTGTAAAGTCTTTGTTGCAGTCAGCACACAAGATGAAGGATCTTGGTCCTAATCATGTCTTCTTGGGCATAGAGCTGGAGTGCGAGCACTTACGACTCACACTACATGTTCACCAGGCTGTGCATGTCCACAGCCTGGAGGGGCACTTTGCACCTCTGCTTTCATCATTCCCGTCAACCTCCACCCCCATGACCACAGCGGGCCAGACACTGTTGAAATTGCTAGATGTGTCTAAGGTAGGGGAAACGGTGGATGTGACTGACTATCTGAGGATCATCAGCTCCTTCATGCACCTTGCCACCACCACTTGTGCTGATATTGCCTTTGCTACAAAGTTTCTCTCCCCATTCTCCCCATGTTCTAGGGAGCGTCATCTTGAGTTTGCACTCCATTCGCTATGCACTCCATACAGTGTGCACAGGGCTGTACTTAAGAGCACAGCCCTCAGTCATCGTGGACGGGTTCACTGACAGTGACAGGGCACATGACGCCGATGTACGGAGTAGAAAAGACTTTGTTTTCCTGATCAGGGGAACTGCCGCATCTTGGAAGAGTGGCAAGCAAGGTTTTGTAGCCCAAAGCACAGCAGAGGCTAGCATTTGGCTCTCGGTTCATGTACATGTGAAGCTTTCTGGCTCTGCCGCTTGCCGCAGCAGTTGCGCATCTCCATTTTCTGTAACACCCTGTGCTGTGACAATCAAAGAACAAAATCCATTGCCAAGAGGGATGGCATGCACCACTCTCGCACTAAGCACATTAACGTGGAGCATCCTTTTGTTTTTTACTGCATTGCTGCCGACATTTTTTAGGTTTCTTGGGTGGATACACGATCACAGAGGGCTGGATTCCTCACCAAGGCAATTAGCAGATACGTCTTCAAGTGTGATGTACACGCTATCGGTCTTGCATGTCCCCATGACCCTGGGTGATGTGTGCTTGTTTTCTGCCTGTCTGTTTTACCCTTATGCCTATGCGTCTTCGTGCATGACATCTCACTTGTGTATGTGAGTTTAACGGGTCTTGGGGTAATGTTAATGTTTCATCCAGTTCCTGGCCTCTCAAATCTGGTATGTCCTCTTTTCTTATTGCACATGCACTCACACACATATGTAGGAAACTGAGTGAAAATGGCTCTGCGTGGAGATTCCTCACTCAAGACTGGAGCATGTCGTTGGTACCACTCTCACCAGGCAGTCACCAAGCTCTCCCAGGATGACTTCTTATATTTTCTCATTGATATCGTGCTTGGAGGGGCTAGACCTCGGACAGTCTGGTTTCCTTGGTCTAGCTCATGTTTGCATGTGGGTTTCGGGGAAGCTTCCAAATTTCTTGGGCGCTGGTCCTTAGGAGGCCACAGTGCCAGCCGTTGGCTATGCAGTGGTGACGAGCCGCCCTCCGACTTGTTCCAAGAGGTCAGGCTCAATCCCCGGGTGGCAGTGTTGCCTCGCCTTGTGTGATGCATGAGCGAGGTGGGTACCTACCGGTCCTTAGAATCTAGCCCCCAACTCATAACTTTGTCTTCGTTGTTTTTCAAAGTACAAGTTCCACATCCATGGCGTGTGTGATCTCCCCACCCTGTCCTACCAGCTACAACCCTCTTACCAGCACCCTCAAGTGTAACTACTAGTATCAGAGCAGTGAGGGTCTCTTGCTCACAGCACCTGAACCTTAGAGCCACGGTGGGCCCACCTCTCTCCACGCTTCTTTTGTATACATGCACAGCGGTGTTTGCCGCACCTCAGTTCCCTCTATTGTGGTCTCTTCCGCAGCTCCAGCACTTCCAACAGCTTGTGCTCGACTAAAACCTGCCAGAATTGCCACCCGCGGCAACCTCTGTCACTACTCCAATTGTCTCTCTCTTGACCGGCGCTTCTGGTGTCCCAGCCACAGCCTCCATGCCCATGGGTTCCCTTGCTTTGTTTAGACTTGTGGGCATTGGACCCGCGGGGCATCTTCCACTGCCTCGGAGTGAGGCTCGTATGCCAGGGCAGCTGTCTCAACTACAGCTGCACTCTGCGCAATCTTGGTATGTGGGTACTGCACCATCCACTTCCCGAAACGGCATTGGCCACTGTCCAGGCTGTGATCGCTAATTCTGTGGCCACATGTCCCTTGCCTCGGCTGTGCTGCTTGTCGGGGCCCACCATGTATAGCCAATGGTGGGGCAAGTACGCACTCGCTTACCAGTGCACTCCACTAGTGCGCTCCAACACCGTGCACTAACACCATGCAATCTACAACGAGTGCACACAAACAGCGTGAGGTCATATTTTTTCTATGGTTTCCACTCTCTTTGTCCCTCTCTTAAGTATGTATATCCTTCTCTCTTTCTCTAGACCTCTCTCTCTCTCTCTCTCTCTCTCTCTCTCTCT
>SZWC01023872.1:15071-27219 GCA_023375785.1 Penium margaritaceum
TCCCTCTCTCTCTCTCTCTCTCTCTCTCTCTCTCTCTCTATCTATCTATCTCTCTCTTTGTCCCTTGATCTCTCCATATATGTTGCTACCCCCTGCCCTCCAATTAAATTTTCTATATACGTGTACTCACTCTTTTTTAAACACATCATTTTTTCATCAATGTTTCTGCTTCTGCTTTGTTTGACCATAATCACATATTCATTATCCTCTGACCTATAATATTCTCTCCATACTGAACTTGATGTAATTGTATTAAGGTTTCAAAGTCATCAGAACTATTACAGTCTATTGAAGTCATTTGTCCAAGACGTCGACAAACCTAGTCTTGGGGCACCGAGCTTGCCTTAAGTTCTGCCGCGGTCAAGTGGCCGATCAGAATCTTCTCGCAACGAAGAATGACGGCCGTCAATATCTTCCGGCAGAATGCAGGATAGCCGGTTGTCTTGCTGACCTACTTTCTGTTGAAAATCCGAGGAGGAACTCGTCCCAATTCTCAGACCCCCTATTGCAAGGTATAGTGTATATGGGTCAGTGCGGTTGTTTTGCGTTATAAAGTGCACTCATCGTGCACTCAGTGTGCGATGCTGTAAATCTTTTGATCCGAAATCGTTTTTTATCTTAGATATCTAGAATGGAACATGGTTTGCGAAGATTTCCAGCTTGCAAGTCGAACAAATGATTCAGCACGAAAACAACATTTGTTGTTCCTGGCAACGAGGTGGTTTCTCGGAGCGGGAGAGAATAGTCATATTGACGAGAACCCGTATGCCAATATAGAAACACTTTTTCTCACACATCTTAACGGCAATATCGTTAGTGTCAGAAACTGGGGTGCAGTTCCAACGTGGCCTGACTGGTCTTCTGTGATCACGGCTTGTTTTTTGCGGGTGGTTCTGAGTCTAAGTGTGAGCTTTCTGGTCACCTCATGCTATGTTTCTGTGAGTGGAGGACAGTTGCGAGACAGTCACTTTTGCGAAGGGAATGACGCAATTTTGCATTAGTTTTTTAACATGGACACAACGTGAAACATTTGTAGGGCTGATCATGAGCTCTCCAACGCACTAAAGCGTGCAAGATTTGGATCACTGTAGCTCCTGCTATGTTGGCCGAAGTGCAGCACCCCAAAGCAGCCACTCAGTCGGCGGCACGCACCACGTCGCCCGCCGAGGCGCCCTCACACATCAAGGACCCATCAAAACGCCATTCCGGCAGCGCAGATGTCCGTACGTGTAGCGGCGGTGCCCATCGCACCTTTGGGGCCTGTTTTGATGAGTAAATCATCGTGTTTGGTGATGGGGATTGATGTGGTTCGAAACTTGTTTGCGGACCTGCAGTCAGAATTTTCACGAAGTCCCTGAGTAACAAACTGTACTACTGAGTTTCAGACTACGAGCCAGGATTTTGGCAAAGTCCCTCAGTAACAAAACTGCACTACTGAAATCTGGCGGATCATCCACCGGACGCCTCGGCAGTCCTTCCTGAGAAAAATCTCCAGATGGCATTTTGTTACTTGTTCCGGTCAATTATTCACCGTCAGTCGAACTGCGGCCAGCTACCAGAGCCGCCACCCACACCCCAACTGTGGAAGCCCATGTCTCCCTCGTTACTAGTCCGATTCCAGTAAAACAACTTCCACCGGATTCATCGACTGTTCAACTTTCAGGGGCAATCCTCCATTCTAGGATCCAAGCAATCCTCAAGTCACCAGATCCAACGAGGAGGAATTTTCTCTCTCTGGCAGCTTGTTGACACCTCCCAGTGCCGCACTTGGGCATGCCGAGGGGAAAATCTTCAAGAGATAGTGACTACTTGAAAAAGACTACTTGAGCCAGTGATTCCGTCAGCAACATTTTCAATATCATCGCAGGAATTTTCAAACTCCACGTCGAGAGAGGACTCAATGACTTCATAAGTTTCTTATAGAAAAATGTATCCAGAAGTTGAAGATATGTCGATCAAATTTTCAAATCAACGGTCAAAGAACTGTCTTCTTTCCGTTGGAAGACATTCAAAATAGGCGATATTTTTCTTGGAAGTTGGATCTTTCAGCTTATGTGCATAACGTTTTCAAATAGGGAGCTGCGATCTGAACATTGAGAGATCGGGACCTTGAATATCATTTTCCACTTCAGGTTACAGGCCTCGCCGCAAGTATGTTTGCGGTTTTTTACGTCAAGCTAAGAATGCAAACATTGATGGTTTGCAAATTGAACTGCTGAATAAATCCCCTCGATGCTGCCATTTTGGATTTAGGCTGTCGCACACTGAGTGTTTGAGAAGTGTACTTGCCACATGCACTACCTCCGTACACTGGGACCATCTCTGGACCACCTTGCGAGCACCAAAGTAGAGTTGTCGTCGGCGAGTACACGGCCGTCGAGTTCAACACGGACAGCCGCTAGGAGCGATCGACCAGATGGTTCGCAATAGCGAACCAGATAGCGAGAGCAAGAATCAGAACAGATATCCTTCATTTGATTTTTACTACAGGGAGACCTTAAACAGAATACTTAAGCAGGCTTACGTTACGAAGTTGATTATAGATGTAACAGTCTACAAAAACCAAAAGCAAAAGCATTTCACGCTGCTCATTATTTTTTAATGAGTATTCAGATAACGTTCCTTTTTGAAAAGTAGGTCGAAATTTTAATCATATAATTATTGGGCTTAAATATTCATGTAAAAATACATTGTTGTAAGAAATGAAGAGATAATTTTACCTCATTACTTTAACTCTTACAAAAGCCTTTATGGGCCATATAAGACAAAATACAATGTGTCATTGACACATAAGACAAATCAGCGCACTGAGTGCGCTTTGAGTGTACTTTTGCATGGTGAGTGAGCGCACTTTTCACATACACTTGCCCCACGCACTAAAGAACTTCCTATGAAGAGAGTTATGTAGCCACAAAAGACAAAAAATCAAGTTGTTCTTGGAAACAAAAGATAAATGAGCACACTGAGTGTGTTCTTAGTGCATTTTTATATGGTGGCCGAGCGCACTGACCACATACACTAGCCCCATGCATTGGGGATCTTCCTAACAAGAGAATCATTTAGCCACATAGGACAAAACAAAAGGTGCACTTAGTAACACATAGGACAATTTAGCACACTGAGTGTACTCTTAGTGTAATTCTATATGGTGAGTGAGTGCACTTGCCACATACACTAGCCCCACCCATTGGGGTCCTTCCTAAGAAGAGAACTCTTTGGCCACGTAAGACAAAAGCAAACTCCTCTCATACATTATTAAAGTAGTGTAGGCATGGGTGAAAAGAACACCCTTTGAAGGGATCACACTCAAGGCACACACTACGGTGAAAGTCCTTGACCCTAAACATCTTGTGCAACTGCCACACTACGGGCTGCCACCGCAGCCACCGCGTCGACACACTGGATTTGCCACCACTTGAAAGGCCCCCTAACGAGTTGGACTTGCCCTGTACTGTTGCCAGTTAGGTAGCACATGAGGCAATATGTCAGGATGAGGACCGGACAGTGTGGGATCCACCTTCCTTACGCAACGATCACGACATTCCACTGTGGCTTTGTATGCTATACTCAGACTACTAGCATGAGGACACGACACACTAGGAAGAGGAACAAGAACGTGACATGACCGCCAGGTGTACACTGCCAACAACTTGCCCGCCACATCGTCACCGCCACTAGGTATGCAACCCGTTGGACCAAACCTGCTCTCAGATTCTGGCCCTATTGCTCGTCCTACTGCTGCTCACACCACTGGGGCATCATTCACTCACAAGGCCCCCAACCGTGTCCCAGATTTTCCGCCACACTCCGACCTCATCAATCTTGCTGGTGCCTTCCTCGACGCGGCCGCCGGTGCTGTCACCACCTTCTCTGTAACTGCACGGGCCCACAAGACTCCAACACAGACAACAGTGGGTAGAGCAACAGCATCATACGCCGAGGCCGTGGCCTCCCTGACCATCCTAGCCGTTGCCGCTGCCGCTGCAAACATTACCACACAGGTGACCATGGCCTCTTTAGCCGTTGCCACTGCTGCCACTACTGCAACAGACGTCGAATGATGTCAGCTCTATTCGTGCCTCCACCATAGAGGCAGTGTTTACCCTGATCGGAGCGGCCGGATCCCTCACTCAGCATGCCACCACCGACATACTCATCACATCTTTGTCAACAGTCATGGTGGGTGCCACCATCACATGCCTCCTCTGCCTGGTGGTCGCCATCTCAGCATGGGTTACGGTGCTGGCATCCTCGACCATAGCAGTGGATCCGCCATTCATCTCCCTTCTACCATGCCATCAGTCGGCTGAGCACCTGCATTCCTCTTCCTTACCCCTGTAATCTTGCCTTCCATTCTCTCTAGAATTCTCTGTCACAATCTCTCAACATGTCAGCTTGTAAAGAAACCGTTGAGGCCCTTCAGGTTGCACTCAGTGCAGCATAGGCAGCATGAATGCAGATGGAGGAGGATCTCCAAAATGGGCTGGATGCCCAAAACGAGTTTGCCACAACAGTGGTCCAACATGGTGATTGAGCGTCTTTGCTCAGTTCCAGCCCTTGTTGTTTTGATTTTTGCTGACGGTGGTATGTCCTCCAGAGAGTCCTCTGTCCCAGTAGATAGTGCAGCTGACTCCTCCACTCCATCCCTCTCCAGTGTTTCCCTTGCATGCGCCCTTCTTCCCTAGTGGCAGAAAGATTTTGAGGGCTCTCCTGCCCAATTCTCTGCCAAACCCTCCTTCTCATCACGGAAAGCGCGTTCTAGCACCTGGGCTCAAGGAAGATGCTCTGGGATTACTGATCTCCTGCGGACACTACAGCTGAACCTTCTTTCTTTCCCCAGCCTGCTGAGGCAGCACATGCAGTGCAAGCGCTCATCAATGTCGGCCCTAAGGAGCTGCAAGAAGACATTGGTGCGTACAACACTAACCCTGCTCGCTTCACTCATACAGACCCAGTGAAAGTGTATGCCCTCATCCACCACAAAACAGTGACTGGACATGGTGTCCAGAGTGCTCTTATTTTGCAGTTCAACACCTTGCACATGTGTGCGGATGAATCTGTAAATGAGTACTAGGCACGCACCTTGCGCCTCCTGCATGACTTGGACAAGGCTGTGCCCGGCCCCCTCTCTTCTTTTCTGTCCATTGTTGCTAACCTCATTCCTAGGCTCTCCAAATTTTACTTGCAAGTGCCGCAAGCTGACCTTGAGCAGCTTGCTTGCTTTTGAGCCGGTGCTTGCCAAATCTCTTCCAGACATTGGGCCGCTCTATGAGTTTGCTACAGCTTGGCTTACAGACTGGTAGAGCAGCCTTCAGAATACGCGCCTCCACCGTGCGGCTCTTGGTGCTGTCACTATGTTATCCACCTCTTTGTCGGCATCCTCGTCCTCCTCCTCTACTTATGCACAACCCACCGCAGCTGTCCAAGTCTCTCAGGGCACTGGGCACAACGAGGGAGGGAGGCAGGGCCGCAGCCGGGGTAAAGGCTGCGGCCGTGTTGGTAAGGCAGCCGATGCGCCCTCTGCCGTAGGGAAAATGACCTGCAGGAACTGTGGCGCTTCTAGGCACTTGGCACCCAAATGGACAGCCCCTCGTGAAGACACTCATCTTACCTTTTCCATGCAAGCCCACTAGTCTCGTATGGGCTTCAGTACTTCCCCTGCTGCCACAGCTGCCACCACGATGGCACTCGCTCCATCTCCCACATCCTCTGCTGCTGCTTTCAGCACCACCATGGTGCCCCTGCAGTAGCTGACTCCCCAGTCTACTTCCTGGGGATCGTTGCCTCTTGCCTCTGGCCCCTCCTACTATGGGCCACCATCCGTCCACTATACAGCACCTGTCTGGATCCATGACGATGGCCATTTCTCTTACTCTCACCCATCCGACCGCCGCTCCGGCCGTCGTGAGGAGGAGCGTGCCTTAGAGCGTCGTCTCACTGAGCTTCTCAAACTTTTTTCTCAGGGAAGTGAGGATGTTAGTGGCCTGACCCATTCTTTCGTCTATGAGTCAGATCGAGCCCTTCTTGGCATGTCGTCAGGTTGTGTTTAGGATGCCTTGCCTGATGATCACCCGTAGATTGAGATTTTTCAATCCTGTATGTTCCTTCATCGCCTCTGTGAACCCTTCTCATCTGCCCTACTGTCTAGCATCATCGATGTCTGCCTTGTCCTGCCCTTTGCTTTTGTGACAGGTGGCTTCTTGATCATTGATTCTGGGCCACCCACCACATGACGTCTTGTCACTCGTCCTTCGTCTCCCTCGGCCCTGTCAACTCCGTTTACTTTGTTCGTACCGGATCTGGTCAGCTGCTGCCTGTCAAGGGTGTTGGTGCTGTTCGCTTCATTGGTCCTGTTGGGGACCTGTTCCTCCCTGGCGTTCTGTTTGTCCGTGATTTCAAGGTCAGCCTTCTGTTCATCACCACCCTTCATGACCAAGGCATGGACTTCTCATCCAGCCATGGTGTTGGCACCGCCTCCGTTTGCTTCTCCGGTCGTGTGGTCCTTCGTGACATGCGATGTGATCACCTTTTTGCATCCCTCTGTCTCCCCCCTTGTCTTCCCGTGCCACGACCTTTGTTCACATTGCTCTCACTCCATCTCCTGGGCGCGCTTATCTCTTGCACCGGCACCTCTGCCATATCCACACAGCCACCATTGCACGTCTCTTGCACCTCCAACCTGCCGCTGGCCTAGACTTTGCCACGTTTGCAACTCCATGCTCGTCTACCTTTCTTGACTGTGCTCGTGGCAAAATGCACAACTCCCCCTTCGACACGACAGAGTCCACCACTTCCCATCCACTTGACCTCGTGCATGCTGATGTCATGGGTGCTCTTTCTCATTATATGCTTGATGCACTATGTGCTCTGAATGATGACTTCCCTCACTACCGCTGGATCTTTACCTTGGGTCATAAAAGTGATGTGACTGACGTCCTTGAGTCCTTGCTTTCCCAGGCCGAGTGTGCATGCTTATATCACCTGCAAGTCTTTTGTTGTGATCGGGGTGGTGAACTCTTTGGTCCCACCTCTCATTTTGAATGCTGGAATTTTACCATGGCTGATGGTGTCCACTCCCTAATCTCTGCATCTGGTCAATCTCCACTCTTTGCCTTTGAGGCCATGTTGTACATGACCTAGGTGTGAAACCGTGTTTCCCACATTCCCCTCCCTCGTCGGGTCACATCTTTTGAGCGTTGGACGGGTCGTCGGGCTGACCTTTGTCTTGCGTGTGTATGGGGATGTGCCGCCTTTGTTTGGCTTCTGATGATCATCGTGACGGGAAGCTCTCTCCTAGCGTTCATCTCTGTTTCTTCCTTGGAATCTCTCCCTTCTCAAAAGCCTAGGGCTTCTGGGATCCCGTGTGGTGTTGTGTCACTGAATCTCCTGATGCACTCTTCTTTGAACACTTGTTTGAACTTGACCTCCCTTGGCTTGCCTGGTCCTCTGCTCCTTCTCTCTCCCTGTCCTCTTGGCTCGAGGGAGGTTCTGTTTCCCCCCGTCTCTGGACGGCTTGTTGCTGCCCCCTCGGTGCGGGTCCCCGGCGGATGGTCCTTCCTCTTTGTCTGTCACGTGAACTCCTGCCACATCTCCTTGTGGCTCCTCCTCTTTTCCCCTTTCGTCCTGTCCCACTATCTCTACTATGGGTAGCTCCTCTTCCATGCCACCGGCACCTCCTATGTCTCCTCCTGTCCCGGCTGACCCCACTCCCACCTCGCTTGCACCTCCTGTGCAGCCTGCCGCCTCCTCTTCCGCTACTCTGCCTCTGGCTGTGTCTCCCGATGTCCGTGGTGATCGGCTTCGGGCCCTGCCCTCTCAGCCTCTTCCCTCTTCCTCTCACTCTCTTCCCTCTGCCCATTCTGGCCCCAGCACTGGTGTTCAAGCAGTGGACCCCAGAGAAGTACACCGCTCCCCTCTTGTCATCCACCGAACCACTATCTCTCGTGAACCCAGTACGCGGGTCCTTGGGATCACTACCACTCCCTCTCCCTTTGCCGTGTCTCTGGTCCACCCCAGTACCTCTCTTGGATACTCCCTCCGTCTGGTACTTGATACCTCTGTTTCTGGGTATTTTGTCTCGTGCTTTGCCGCTGCTGGTCTCTCCTCGCTCCCACGGGAACCACTGACAGTTCGTGACGCATGCAAAGCCGCTGAATCCACTCCGTGAGAGCAGGCCAAGCGAACAGAGCTAGATGTCATCGCTGGCCATGGCGTTTACGAGCTAGTGGATCTCCCACCAGATCAAAAGGCGGTGGCAGCCGGGTGGGTGTACCATGGAAAATTGAAACCGGACAGTACTATCGAGTGTCACAAGGTTTGGCTCACTGCCAAGGCGTTCTCTCAAATTCCTGGCATTGACTTTGATAATGTGTTTTCTCTAGTTGCAAGATACACCATTGCCAGAGCTCCTCTTAGCGTGGTGGCCCAACATGACTAGATGTTGGAACAAATGGATTTCAACAACATCTTTCTTTGCGGCAGGCTTGATGAGGAAACTTGCACGGTCCAACCCCCTGGGTTCACAGATGGAACCAATGGAGTGTGGCGCCTCCACAAGGCTCTTTATGGGCTCAAGCACTCGCCATGCTGGTGGAACCAGAAGATCACCACCACACTTGAGAAGGACGGGGTTTGTAGGAGCACTGATGATCCTGCATTAGTTCTGAGTGTGCCCTCTACTCCCCTTGTTGTTATCCTCTTCTATGTTGAGGGCTTGCTAATTGCATCCCCCAATATTGCAGCTGACCAGTCTGTTAAGACTTTGTTGCAGTCAGAATACAAGATGAAGGATCTTGGTCCTGCTCGTGTCTTCTTCAGCATGGAGCCGGAGCCACACTGATCACAATGCACACTACATGTTGCATATGTCCAGATTGCGCATGTCCGCATCCTGGGGGAGCACTTTGCACCTCTGCTTTAAGCAGTCCCTTCGGCCTCGATCCCCATGAACCCAGCTAACCAAGAACTGTTGAAATCGCTAGATGTCTCAAGAATTGGGGAGATGGTGGATCTGACTGACTATCTGAGGGTCACCAACTCCTTCATGCATCTCGCCACCACCACTCGTGCTCATGTTCCCATTGCTATGAACTTTCTTCCCAATTCTCCCAGTGTCCTAGAGAGCGTCATCCTAAGGCTGCACTCTGACTGCTATGCACTCTCTACAGCGCACATTGGGCTATGCTCCAGATCAAAGTCCTCACTCATCGTGGATGAGTTAACAGACAGTGCCTGGGCACATGACATCGGTGCATGGATTAGAACAGTCTGTGTTTTCATAATCGGGGGAACTGTCGTGTCTTGGACGAGCGGCAAGCAAGGTCGTGTAGCCTGAAGTACAGCAGAGGCTAAGCGTGTGGCCCTCGGTGCATGTACGTGTGAAGCTGTATGGCTCTACCGCTTGCTACGGCAATTGTCTGTCTCTGTTTGTTGCATCATCCTACGATGTAACAATCAAAGCACAAAAGCCATTGTTGAGAATGATGGAATGCACCCCTCTCGCACCAAGCACGTTAACGTGGAACATCATTTTGTTCGTGAGTGCATTGCTGCCAGCATTTCTCAGGTAGCTTGGGTGGATACACGGTCACAGAGGGCCGACTTCCTCACCAAGGCACTCAGCACAAACTTCTTCAAGTGTGCTGAACATTTTTTCCGTCTTGCATCTCCCCATGACCCTGGGTGATGTGTTCTTGTTGTCTGCATGTCTGTTTCACCATCACGCCTATGCATCTTCATGTCTGACATCTCACTTCTGTACGTGGGTTCTATGATTGCGGGTCATGGGGGAGTGTTAATGTTTTGTCCATTTCCTGGCCTCTCACATCTGGTATGCCCCCTTGTCTTATCCCACATGCACTAACACACATGTACAGGGAACTGAGTGACAATGGCTTCGCTTGGAGATTCCTCACTCAAGACTGGAGCATATCATTGGTACTAGTCTCACCAGCCAGTCTCCAACCTCTCCCAGGATGGTCCCTGGAAAAACATGATGAACTCCCATCTTTTTTCATGAATATCATGCTTGGATGTGGAGGAGGCTTGATCTTGGACACTCTGGTCGCATTGGTCTGCCTCATGTTTTCATGTGGGTTTTGGGGGAGCTGCCATCATTCTCGGATGCTGATCCTTAGGGGGCCACAGAGCCGAACGTTGGCTGTGCACCAGTGAGCAGCCGCCCTCGGTTTAATACCAAGAGGTCGGACTCGACTCCCGGGCGGCAGTGTGGCCTCGCCTTGTGTGATGCACAAGCAAGGTGCGCAACTACCAGTCCTTAGACTCTCGCTCCCCCCTCCCAACTTTGTCTTCATCGTTTTTCCGAGTACGAGTTCCACATCCATGGTGGGTCCCGTGGGGATCTCCCCACCTTGTCCTACCCGCTTCACACCTCTTGTTAGCACCCCCAAGGGTAACTACAATTTCATGTCCTCATATCAAGTTTTTGTTGCTTGACATCTGAAGTGGTGAGTTCAAGTAGAAAACAAGGCTGAGTCTATTTATTTGCGAGAAAACGTTTCCTATGGTCAGAATCTAGTCCGCAACGAGGTGGATGTGTTCTAGCTGCTCGTTTTATTGTGTAGCTCGTCCCTCGCTGTGGTCAAGAATGCAATGTTTTGTTAGAGGCGAGCGAGACCGAGACGAGATCGAGACTAGGAAAACACAAATCGATACGAGACGGAGATTTTCTCATTCTCTAAATCCGAAACGAGTTATTTTGTGTCAGGATGGAAAAAACCAGTTCGAGATCAAGAAATGTCATCTCGATCTTGATTTAATAGCCGTACCTGTATTGCACGCAACTCGACTGAAGGCGAGTATGTCGTCTTTGGTGTCGTGTCTCATTTGGTTGTGTTGTCTCATCCAATAGTTGCGCCGACCCATCCGTTGTATCACGATGTGCTACAACAACAAGAGCACACGGAGCGTTACTGAGTACGATGGCGTGCATCACATACGTAGAAATCGTATCAAAATCAAGCATCACTTTGTTCATGAACTCATTGTATGTGGCGACGTGCGCTTGATTGGGGTTGGCACACTCGAGCAGCACGTTGGGTTTCTCATGAATGTGCTCTGTAGTGGGAAGTGAAAGGCATCGGTACGTGCAGGTTGTTTCGACCCTCCCTGTGTTGATCCCGGTTGACATGTCCCCTACCTGCTCTTCTTCCTTATGTATCCCCATCCCTTCTATCGTTGTGGTGTTGTGGTTCCTTGTCAGCGAGTCTTTGTGTCAAGCAGATAGAGTCTCAGCACATGCTCCCTCCTCCTGCTCCGACAACCACTCATGACGCTTTGTGCTTTACAGCCTTGTTTCGAGCACAGAGCACATTGCAACCTTTGGTTTCGGTTATGTGACTTCCAGCCTTATTTTGCGTTGTGTACAGGGGCAAGACATGATGGGGACAGCACCGGAGCCTACACAACCCCGGGAACCATACGCAACTTTGCCAGTTGTGTGACCAACTGTCACAATGTATGCCCAGAGACAGGGATGGTCGGGGAGGAGAGGTGAAGCACTTCCGAAACTATCATTGATGACTGAGATCTATGAAAAAGGGACATGACATGATAGTTTCTCTTCACCTCCCCTGTCTTCTGACTCTCACTCTTCTCCCGCCCTTGCTTCTCCCTCTGTGGCTTCTCTGCCTGCACCTCACGGCAGCCTCATTTGGAGTCTCTCCGCAATCCTGGGATCGAACTCAACACCCTTCTCAGCAAAAGCTACCCCAATCGAACCTTCGTCCGAGCCCACCTTGGAAATGATTTTTGAGAAGAAAAAAGAAAGGAAGAAAAGAAAAAGAAGGGGGTAGATCCTTCCGGAGTATCACTCAGCCTTCTCCTCCCGCCCTTGTTGGTTCTTCTCCCTCTGGGCCTTCTCCTCTTCCTTCAGCTTCTTCAACCTCGCAGCAACCTCCGACGGATCCTCCAGCTTCTTGAACCTCTCGGCAATGCTGAGATCATCCCCAGGGGCCTTTCTGCCGAATGCCACCTCGTCCAAGCTCTGGCCCTGCCGCCTGTACTTGCCGCCGGCTTCAACGAACGCGGGGCACGGTCGGTACGCCTTGATGGGCCACCACCTGAACCCTGGGACTGCTCCCAAGCCACCCTGCATTGTGTGTGTGTGTGTGTGTGTGTGTGTGTGTGG